>NC_047563.1:66011482-66216482 GCF_902806645.1 Magallana gigas
ACATCGTAAAAAGGACATCCCTTAGGTCACCATATATCCTATCTCTTTTGTAAAATTCTTTTTACTACATTTCACGTGAATTTGCATGCATAGCCAATTGTAACATTGTAAATGGTATGAAGCACTTTTCAAAACTTTTAAAACCTTTTTAAATAAGATTACTTAGTACTTGTATGTTTTGAGAAAAAAATCAACATGGAATATTTAAAGATCTTTTTAAAAAATAATTACAAGATAAACACTTACCTTTTTACTTACTGTAGTCCACGACTTGGTGTTATTTGTTGATAACACATTGTCTATAACATCATAGAATGCCTTCAGTAATAGAATATACAAAACTTTGATTAACTATAAAAATACTATAATTCATTGTCAATAAATTAAATTGCACAGTTTTATAATTTAAAACATCATAGTATTTTACTCATGCGTTGTTTTCATAATGACAAGTATGCTTGTGTTATAAAATTGATAAAATTGATTGATAAAATTTATAAAAATCGTATTTTGTCAATTTTTTCAATATTCAGAGTATGTAATTTCTTGAATTGACACAGTTTTGGAAACGTTAATTCGTGGCGGGGATCCTAGAATTTTCCCTGAATACTAACCATTAAAACACTAAGTGATTAAACTGTCAATAAGTACAAGTATTTCTTTTAAAAAATTCTGTAAAGTAACTTGTATTTTATTGTCCTCATGTAAAGGGACAAAATTCAAATACTATTACAAAGATTTGTTCTCAAAATAATGTAGACACGAAACAACCATTGAATAATAAATCCTCGCCTCTTGTTAAGAACTGAAAGAGATACTATAAGTGACTTACAAGATTAGTTTAAAATTGTTAGGGTCCTTCATATTCACTAGCCAAGGGGTTTCGGTTTATGGGGAGCGAAGTGGACCGAAAACCCTTGGCTAGCGAAGTCAGGGTCCTTAAATTGAATAGAAAGAATAATACAAAGCTTACTTTTTCCTATATGAGACCCAGTAGAGTTGCTGACATGAACAATCTTCTCCAAGATATCCAAAGAGGAGCTCAGATCACCAGCGCTAATTTGATTGGTCGAGACGTCAGGTTCTTCATCATTTGAAGAGTGCTGCTTACCGTTTCCCGAATCTTTTCAGTATTACGTATTCCATCTTCTATTATTCCATCCAACTGTTTTATGTAAAATCAATCCAAAGTTTTTTGTACAACATAAAGCCCATATCAACATAATATAATGTTCGATTTGGTATAATTTTGTACAGTTATGATTCACTAAAGCTATATGAGCTCCAAAATTCGCTATTTTAAAATGATTCAGGTACATTACTTTGTTGTGTTATTTTATAAAAGAGTGACATGAAATATGTTTTTCATCAATTTATTTGATTTATATTTACTCACTGGCCGTATATGACGTCAGAAGTGACGCTATTTTTATAATTCAATCAAAATCAATCAAAATTGACATTTTTTAAAATCTTTTCTCGAATGGGAAATATAGAGCGACTCTTTGAACAAGAACGAACTTTTTGTCATTTAAAGTATTGGAGAGATACATCTTTGGTGAAAATATTTTGTTTGTTCAAGCAGTCACTCAATGTTTCCTTAAAGAAGAAAAACTGCCTCAAAACAAACCGTTTTATGCTATAAATGAGAAAATAGCGGGAAAAGGTAAACTTTATGATGTCATATTTTTAAATTGTGGGCATTAAAATCAAAATGAAAATAATGAAAAAAAAAATTCAAATGTTATTTACAAATAAAATAAAGAATTACAATAAAATAACAATGTTCATTTTAGGGGGCCATTTTAGGCTCAAATATATAGTCAATTTTTATGCTGGAGTTTTCGTTTTTTGCGAAAATGTCATTTTCTATTAAAATTACAAAAGTATAATGGCTTTTAAATTTCTGTTAGCTATATATTTTTGGAATAAGCCGTTAAGAATGCTTAATTAAAATCTTTCTTCTGACAAAAATTAATTTTTTTTTCAAATCCTATTAATAGTAAAAGTTAAAGCATGCAGTTTTATCATACAAAATGGTTTTTTTGCAGCAAACCAAATTCTAAAAAGAAATACAGCTCATATATTGCTGAAATTGTGCAGCCTTTAAACGCACCTGCGTTGCGCGTTTATGAATACTTCAGTTGTACAGTTGATGAGGCTAGGAGATTCCCACAGCCCACTTGTTCTACATTTTCTTGATGCCATTCTAAATAAGATTTTTTACTAAAGCAGATTTAACATTTACAGAAAACAGCATTTCAGATACTGATATAAATTGTCATAGTCTGTCCTAAATTATTGTTTCCGTCAATTTTTCATAACTAACATACATGTCAATGAATATGATTGAAGTTGAAAAAGTATTTTATCATTTACACGTCATATTTTACCCTTATAACTCTCAGAAGCAAAACAAATTTCGTACTTAGAGTTAAAATGAGAAACGTGAAAATATTTTTGCTATTTAAAATTACTCGGAACTATCGTGCATTTTTTCAACTTTTTTCACCCGTTGTACTTTCATGTCATTAACAAAGCAAAATCACTGTAGCCTTTTTTGCCGTGTATTGAAACCTGACAAGCTAGAGGGGGCGTTTGGAAGTAGAAATCTTGGGATTTTTTTTTCATACTATTGAATGAACACTGTTTGAACCCTGAGGTATTAACTTATGCCTATTAAACGATTTAAGAAATTGTGCTGCATAAATATCCTGGACAGAGTATACTATTCTTTTAATTTCGTCCCATGTTTTTCTTTTCAGATAAAAAAAAATCTGTCAATATATTTTCTTAAGCAAAACTAGCAATCTTGAAAAGCGTCACCTCTTTGATTTGCTGGACAATGTTCGTACTTAGTATTTCCCGCTAGAGTGGTATTCCATGATATACCGTCTGATATTTGACCTTCACATCTTTTTTGTTCTACAAAATTTGTGAAACACATACTGTTAGAGGTAAACACATACTGTCAGAGGTAAACACAAACTGTTAGAGGTAAACACAAACTGTAAGAGGTAAACACAAACTGTTAGAGGTAAACACATACTGTTAGAGATGTGCATATGTTATAATGAAAAATATCAGCTTTTTAGTTCAAAGAAAGCAAATTTTGCAAAGTCAGCTCTACATTTGATGTAAAAAAATAATGTTGAGCTGATTTCACTCATTGTTTCTTTTTCTTATAAACTATTGTGTTCTGCGTTCATTATATTGTTTTTAAATAATGTTAGTTTTCTTGTCTCTTTGTATACTATGAATATTGGTTAAGTATGTGAAACAAAACTTCTGTATTTGAGTTTACTGAAACATCCTTTATATTAGGCCTATATGTGTTTTTTTTATTTCTTTTTTTCACTTCAATTGATTGTATAAAGTATTCAAGCAAAACCTGCCTGGTTGAAGGACTGTTACATCCACCGAGACAAAGGACGAACTCCGGATAGCCGGAGTGTATGCAGGTTGTATCTGCCAGAGTCCATCCTTTGTTCCTGACGATGTGCTCCATATGATGGTAAAATTTGAATGACTTACATCTAAAATTGACGTTGTATAAAAATACATTTAAGGATTTCAACACTACTTTAAAATTAAATTTGAAATTAATTAACATTTTTTTTTTCATTTTCACCCTGACCTGATATTGTGGTTTCATCTTTCTTCAAAATTAGACCCCCTTGCGTTACATTAAGCAGAGACTTCTGGATTGATGATAGTACATTGAAGTTGGATGTCGTCTCCACTTGGTATTGAAAAGTCGTATTTTGGTTTCATTTCAAGCACCAACCTGGGAATCACTAGACCAAAATGAAACATGTGAATATGTAACTTTTATGATAAAATCTATTAAAAGACAAAATGTTCAATCTTAAATGCCACGTATGATATTATGCACTAATCAACTGGTACAGACAATTCCGAAACATTATTTATTGAACATGCGTAGAGTTGAACTAAAGTTGAAAAAAAAAATTCAGAGTGAGAATGACTTCTTAAATCTCTGACCTTTAATTGTCAAATTCCTTGTTGCATATTTTTCGAGATTTATTACTTTGATTTTCCAATCTCCTGGAATTGTAAAAGTTGGAATTTTGAATATAATAAATTAAAAAATTTGAAAACTATATTTGAGAAAAACCCTATATATCAATGTTTACTTTAAGTTTACCTTTATCTCTTAGTAAAAACATTATTGACTTGTAACGTGTGTGATGAGGTGCCATTCTCATGTTCAAACGACGTTATTCTATATCTTGTTGAGGAGCTGGTAATCAAGTCTTCATTATGAAACCACCGAATCTGGTATGCTGCATTGCTTTGTATTTGTAAATCAAACCAAGCTGATGCGCCTTCTCGAAATACCAAACTACTACTTTTAAACTCAAGTATCTGTAAAATATCTTAGAAACAAGAAAAACAATGAAACTAAGATATTAGATTTCTGGTTAATCCAGGAGATTCCTATCGAGGGGCTAAATAAAACAAATGAGAACCATGTGGGCAATTTCAAACGTTTAGAAAGCGTATAAAGATGGTTTTAATTAACTTGATGAAACATAATAAAACGTTAGTGGAATTAAAAAACACCTCACCACTTAGACACTTGACGGACACGTCGTACTGCCAACAATAACTGTTTTTCGCGTCTGTTTGATCACATTGATTCAAACCATCCTCTAGTCCATTACAGCGCACTTTCACACAGTGATCCGGACCCGACATCCTTTCGTACAAAGAACAACAGGTGCCTGAAGCATTCTGCCTGAATATTAAAATAGCAAACATACAGAAGCTATTGCTAAAAGCTATTCTAAAAGAAGACTGCAAACTCCCTGGAATTCCTTTTTTAAAAAGACATAGTAGTATATTTAAATTCCACTTTCCAATTGCTCATGTTTAACAGCTTATTACAAATACAGGCAATTTAAATGATTATCATCATCATTGAAACATTGGTCAAATAACATGATTCTTTAATTCTATTGCAATTCATACCAGGCATACCCCAGGGATCTACAGACAACTGAGGCATCGGTGAATTCCATAAATCGCTACAAAGGGTTCCCCAATATCCGTTCCGATATACCTCTACCCTACCCTCATAGGGTGAAGGGCCTCCAACAATACGTGTAGTAATGTCTACAGAAATATCAACTTAAATTATAACCTTTTAATGCAATCCTTATATATTGATAATAGACAGTTATACCTATTGTTAGATATTATAGAGTGCAATTGATAATAAATACAACAAATGATAATTGCAAATTGTACTGTAGAAATTTACAAATATATATAACTGACCAAGATTAAGGGTAAACAAACTATATTATATAAACGCCATACTTTGTGTGATGTACAGTTTATGGAGACATCCTTAGAGTGGTCACAGTTGTGATTCCCCCATCCGGAGTGCTGACACTGGAGAATGCTGCTCTCATTTCCCCAACAACGGACATCGTCCATCAGTATATGACCGGTCCCCTGGCCAAAAGGCTGACCATGCACTATCACAGCCCCCTCCCTGACAAATAAATATGATACTTAGGTAACTGAGCTACATATATTTTATTTTGGGAGTAATTATACTCAAACATTGAAAATATCATGTGTGCAATGTTATGTTTGTTTCCTCTTCACTTAATCGAAATTGTGAGTCAAAACTGACAATTTGTGGGTTTTTTTTTATCCCTTTTTGTACACATAACGCATATATGTTAAATCAAAATAATTTAATTCTGGTTGTAACGCGGCATTTGATTGGATAGAAAAATTTAGTTAAATTTGTATAACCTGGTTTGCACGTCACAAGACACGTCACAATGCACCAACGTACTAATTCACTTGACGTTACGTTTGAATTTTGAACAGATTCATATCATTTTTAAAAGTAAAACGGACTCAATTTGTACAGCAAATTCCAGAAAACTAAATTATAAGGAATGAACTCAATATCTACCCAAGTTATACTCGTATAACCTGGGTTGGAGCAATTTACGCTTTTTTATAATCCGCTTCGCGGATTATAAAGCGTAAATTGCCCCAACCCAGGTTATACGAGTATAACATGGGTAGACATTGAGTTTATTTCTTAATTATCAACATATTCAACCTTTTTTCAACTTCTATGTATTACTGATACTTTGAAACAAAACAACTTCACTAAATACAAATTATAAATGAACATATTTTGATATATAACGTTTTATTATAAAGCGCCGAATACCTGCGTAATGCACTATGTGACATTACTTTTGGATCAACACTTGTATTTACAAAAAAAAAAAGAAACTTTTTAAAGTTATATTTTGTATGTTGGCCTTTACTCTTGAAATGTTTCCTTCTTTGCAAATATTAGTATAATTTAAGCCAATATTTAACACCTGACATTCCAAATATATAACACTGCACAATCAAGGCAGCTTTATGAGTCGTATAAATCATATATAGTATAACATGTGGTAGTTGGATAATATCTGACAGTCAATGAAAACACATAACTAGAAGAGTGAAGTACGTTTCCATTGCTTCCAAATCCATAAATGACTTTGAGTACCTCGTTTTGAATAGATTGAAAGCATTCAACATTTTTAGTGTTGACGATAAATCTTAAATAATAAATTCTTACAACTTACGGTGAGAACCCGTGTGATGTACAGGACAACGTCTGTGTTATGTTTGTTCCAGCCATCGTCACACACAGTTCCCCAGCTCCCATTGTGACGTACCTCTAACCTTCCCTCGTACATCGTCTGGCCACCACAAGTTTTATCATATCTAAAGTAATCACAGTTAAACATCGTAGATTGTAGGACCGACAACTAGTTGTATTACATCTTAAGTAATCACAGTTAAATATCGTAGATTGTAGGACCGACAACTAGTTGTATCATATCTAAAGTAATTCCAGTTAAACATCGTAGATTGTAGGACCGACAACTAGTTGTATCATATCTAAAGTAATTCCAGTTAAACATCGTAGATTGTCTGGCCACCAACACGTTTTATTATATCTAAAGTAATTACAGTTAAATATCGTAGATTATAGGGCCAACTACTAGTTGCATACAGTTAAATATCGTAAATTGTCGGGTCGACAACTAGTCGTATCATATTTGAAGTATCACAGTCAAATATACTTGTGTAAAATGATAAGACTCGTCATCTATTTATTTCAGATTTTTGATTCTGAGGTTTGTGATACCGGTTTGTTTAGTATTTTAGTCGTTTATCAGAAAAAATGAAAAAAAAGTCATAATGAGGCAATTGTCGTTCTCTTTCCATATAAATGGGTTTCATTGTTTGATGCATAAACGAACATTTGTTTAACTTGAATTTTTTTTACATTTATTGAAATACCATTTTCTGCAACAGGTTTTTTTTTTTTACTGATTTTAATTGGCACTTTTATATATTCCACATATTTTATTTAGTGTCCTTTTCACTTTGCAAATAATGTGAGAGACTGTCGGAAGTTATTGTAAAAACACTGGATATTAAACCATATCTAACGATTTGTCATTAATTTTTTAATATCTGATATTGTGTTTCTGTTTTTAGTCCTGTCAAGAATCTTTCCAAAACATATCAATCTTCAATTCATTCATTACGAGATGCATACAGAGTTCTCGTTTTGAAAATACTTACATTCTCCGTGAGAGTCTTTGATAAAAAAAGAAGCTTTCTACCTTTGGCGGGGTAGCAGCCGATAGAGACATCCTCATTGTGATGACAGTTGTGGGATCCCCAGGCATTATGTCCACAGTCCTCAATCCTAGCCTCCGTCCCGACACAGTTAACATTGTCCAACCAGATAGGACCAGATCCCTTACCATAGCGAGCACAACAAAAAACCTCAGATACAACCCTAAGAAATTGAGGTCAATTATTAATACATTTTAATAAAGTTTTAATCTTTATAATAGTACGCAAAATTCGGATTTTTGTATTATTGTTAAATGTGTGATCATCTTTAAGGAGGATATGCAGCGATCTTTCACATTTGAGAATCAAAATGTTCACGTTAACATTTCTTGGACTGGCTTGTTTCTGCCTTAAACTGACCAAAACTGTTGTCAAAAGATACAAATCAATAAATAAGATGTTTAACCTATTTATTTACATGTAGATTACTCATACATTGTATGCAAAAATACAAAATAGCTGTACATCCCTTATAACAACATCCAAGGTCTGATAATAATTTTACTTAATACATCATTTGTTTTTGTTTTTTATATAGCTTAAGATTTCATCTATTAAAGATATAAGAATTTAAAGATATCGATTCGGTTATGAAGTCTTACCATGGTAACCCCAAGGATCGGCAAACCACAGCAGACAATTTGTCGTCTATGTCATCATCACACACAGTTCCCCATGTTTCGTTGTAGTAAATCTCTAATCGACCTTCATACTCAGTCGCTCCACCAACCAACCGTACAGGTGTATCTAATTATAGACAACATTTCATTTCAAGTTTCCTAATATCGCTCCACCAATCAGCTGATTAGTTTATAGGTGAAGAATCTTAAGTTATGATTTTACTCCTTGATTTCTTTAACAGGAATATCGGTTTGATTTATAGCAGAATGGGTGTATAAACATACATTAGGTAAAATTAAGACCTGGGGCAATGTGTCAACTGTAAAATGAGAAGATTAACAATATGTACATTTAATTCTGCAAATATTATTGTTTTATCTTATCTTTATCCTTTATCTAATATAGTATGAAATGTTAAAACGTCTATTTATAAAAACATTTTGTTTTGTCTTTTTGATATTTAATATGAATGAAGAACTGCTCTCATGGTCCAAAAAAACTGTATTTCTTGTGATTATGCCAATAAAAGATACAAATAAGAAAACAAGGAAATCTGCCATAAAAGATTAATGTATCTCATTTCCGGGAATAAGGAAACAATGAATAGGGGCATTTTATTGTCATCAATTTCGTGTGTGAACCTATTTCCCCCTTAGTTTTTATTATATTAAGCGTACGATGAATACGTTAGATACCGAAATATGATTAAAACAAGGAATACTTTTTCGCTTAATGTAAATAATGTTAAATATGTTGGCACTTTGATATGATTTAAACAAGGAATTTATCAGCGAACTCTATATTTATGTGTTTTTTAAGTTTCCAAATCAATCTACGCAGTATCTAATAAAATGTCCTGTTGTAATTTATGTTTCACAATATTATATGATAATTAAGATATTGATTTTGATACATATTTTGTTTTTGTTTTTTTCGATTATAAGTTACTCCTTTTAAATGAAATAAAAAAATATATTAATCACCAGTTAAACACATTTACAAAATTAAAAAAAAATAATGTAGAAAAAAATATATCCCTGCAATTCAAAACAAGAAGAAAGGAAAACATAGAAATATTTTAAAAAATCAATAAGAATCACTGATATCATCTGATATTGATATGGAATTCATTTAAAATTTATCCCTTAATATCTACTTTGAGGAATCCTAAATCAAAGTAGAATAAGTCAACTAAAATGTATATTACATGGAACAAATGGTATCTTTCTGCCCAAATTAAATAGAACATTATTCTTCTAATAGATTCAATCACTTATTCACAGTTACATCCATATTAACAAGTGATAATCTACGTGTATTTACAAATCATGTTCAGCATTACGTGTGTCTGGAAAACAGTCAGCTTTGTCTTTAATCACGAAAACAGCTGTCTTTTACTGAATCTTATTTTATTATATTTAATTAAGTAAGTCGTGTACTTAATGTGATTTGATAAAATAAAATTAAGAGAACGACACAGTGCTCGAACATCGCTGCCAGACTGGAACAATACATCTGTATACAACTGAATACGCCTTTCTTCGAATGTAAATATTTTTGATAAATATGCAAATTACAATAATTTTAATAAAACCTGTTTCATAAAACAATTGGAAATGTTTCTTAAGACATCCTTGCAGTTACAACCTGCAAATTACTGTACATTGTATTTGATGTATAAACGACATATCTGGTTTTGATAATACAAAATACTAGTACGTTATGGTTTTCTTCTGAAATACTTATCAACAGCATGGTCAGATTAAGTCTTGAGTATCAGGAAAAACCACATGACATGAAAGGCATTGACAAGCAGCTTATTTCATACTTACCTAAGCAAGAAATTGTTCGGGGAAAATATAAAATGAAGAAGTATGTACGGACCATCACCTCGCTGTACATTTTAAATCTTAACACTACTAGGAAGAAAAACCACTTTTATATAGAATGTATAGATCGATAGCTTTGTTTTACCAGGTAAAGGGTGGGCATAATTTGAGCTTGTGTTTTTTATTTGTTTTTCCCCGTATTATAGCATTTACGGCGAAATAAGGAATTTCAAAAGATTAATGTGTTATATTAGTGCTTATTGTCTCTTTTATCTTTTTGTCAATTCAAAAAGATAGTTTGTATGGAAAATACATAAGTAGCAACAGTTACACGACACATACCTGACATTCTGGGCACATATTGTCCCTTCTTTTTCTTTAAATTACAAAAAATCTCTAACCTATAAAACATGTATAGAGATGAATTTTTACCCCCAATGCGCTATGCTTTTTTGTTGTTGCTATAACGTACTTCTTTTCATAATGATCTAGACCGTGTTCCCCGGATGTGCAACAGGAAGCTGTCTAATGTTTCGCGCGCTATTATGACGTCACCAGGGCGGCCTTCTTAAGAAAGCTAATTGCTGTGCATTCTAATTTGGTTTTCAAGGCTATACACTTTACCACTAATTGATCTTTGATTGATCTGTTAGGGGCAATAAGTAGACCACTATAACATATAGTTATCTTTAAATTTATCTATCTGCTAACACTTTTACGTGCTACAATGTTGTACTTATTTCTCATTTCTTGTTAGGCGGTGTTTTTTTTAAAAAAAAACTATTTGTAAAACGTAAATTACCCCAGAAGTATGTAATGTATAGCAAAGGTATAGATCAAATAATTTGTTGTCAATCGGAGATGGAAACTCTGTTCATGCTGGTCCCAAAAAGGTAATAGAAAGAAATAGTTTTTAAAGTTTTTCCTAATGTTTTATTGGTAAATGGAAAACTGTTTAATTCAACGTATATTTAAGTATATTCATGAAAAGATTATATAACACAACAAACATCGGGCTTTCAAACCATGCAGAAGGCATAATAGAGAATTACTGTCCGATTTGAATCATTTCTTCAGAGAATAGTACATATATCCATTCATCATAAAATCGTATCAGATACGTTAAAAAGTGATAAGAGAATCGTTCAGTTCTGAATCAATTCACAAGGAATCATGTCAGATGTAAATCTCTTCCCTACAATCATGTCAGATATAAAAACTTCATCACAGAATCATAGCAGATACGATTCATTTCCTTACATAAGCATGTCATATATGATTCACGCCAACACAGAATTGTGTCGGTTATGAATTACTTCATTACAGAATTTTGTCAGATAAAGATAATTTCATCAGACAATAATTTCGGTTATGAATCACTTCATCGTAGAATCGTGCGTGTCCGATACGAATCAGTTAATCACAGATTTGTGTTAGATATAAATCACTTCATTAGATAATAATTTCAGATATAAATCACTTCATCATAGAATCATATAAGATATGGATCACTTCATTACACAATCATGTCAAATATAAACCACTTCTTTATATAATCGTGTCAGATATGAATCACTTCCTTACACAATCCTGTCAAATATGAACCACTTCATCATATAAGTATGTCAGATATGAATCACTTCCTTACACAATCCTGTCAAATAGGAACTTTATCATATAATCGTTTTAAATATGAACTTCTTCATCACAAAATCGTGTCAAATATGAACTCTTAAAAACACAATCGTGTAAGATATGAATTCCTTAACCAAAGAATTGTTTGATATATGAATAATTTCAACATAAAATTTGTTGGATATAAATTATTTCATCACAGAATCGTATCAGATATGAACTACTTGCTCACACAGTCGCGTCAAATATTGTTAATAGGGTGTTTTAGAATCGTGTTAGAATGAATCAACTTTTCAGAGAATTGTGTCAGAAATGACTTACTAGTACTACATCCTAGAATCGTGTCAGAATGAATCACTTTATTAGATTATTGTGTCAGATATGACTTACTAGTACTGCATCTTAGAATCGTGTCAGAATGAATCTCTTTATCAGATAATCGTGTCAGATATGACTTACTAAAACTACATCTTAGAATCGTGTCAGAATAAATCACTTCAGCTCTATGACCGAGAGATGCGTCTGGTATCCCGTAGTTCCGTGAGGATTTATCCTACTTCTGAAACAGGGGAGGTAATGCGAGAGCGTTCTCCTGATATCCGGTATCTTGAAGGCGTACAGGAACGGATTGATAAAGCTGTTGAGGTAAAGAGGCGTGGCCACGTACACAAGGATATCCCCCTGGGTGTGGTGATCGATGTATGAAAGCTGATTAGTAGAAACGAGGTAGACGTAGACACCTGGAACGAATGTAATAAACCAGTAACGAATGACGGAGATACAGAGAGAGAGAGAGAGAGAGAGAGAGAGAGAGAGAGAGAGAGAGAGAGAGAGAGAGAGGGGGGGGGAGAGAGAGAGAGAGGGAGAGAGAAAGGGAAAGAGAGGGAAAGAGAGAGAGAGTCAGAGAGAGAGAGAGACAGAGAGACAGAGAGAGAGAGAGAGAGAAAGAGAGAGAGAGACAGAGAGAGAGAGAGAGACACAGAGAGACAGAGAGAGAGAGAGAGAGAGAGAGAGAGAGAGAGAGAGAGAGACAGAGAGAGAGAGTAACGGAGTAAAAGACAGATAGAAGGAGAGAGAGACATACAGGCAAATCAAGAGAGACAGATAAAATGGAAAAAAACAGCCGCGGGCGAAATGAACAAGACAAAGAGAAACTGAGAGAGTAACGGAGTTTGAGAGAGAGAGAGAGAGAGAGAGAGAGAGAGAGAGAGAGAGAGAGAGAGAGAGAGAGAGAAAGAGATAGAGCATCTTACACATCAGACTTAACTGAAAAATCAACATTTAACACAAAACAAGTTTAAATGTTTAAAAGGGAGAGAGTGAGTGTTATACATGTACTATCATTAGCAAGTTAAAAGTTTAATGCATGCAGGGACAGTAGTTAAAATATCTAAACAATTTAATGGAGAAAAGACATACTTTTGTCTAATGGCACATCTTTTATTCAATCCATCTTACGATCTTAACATGAAAATATCTTATATTTTAACCGTAATCAATACGTATTATGTATCGCTTATAAAATCGAAATTATTGAATTGGGTGAAAGTTAGGTTGGTGATGTGACATTATTTCCATTAATAAATGATGATAATCTACATTTAACTACTAAGTGAAGTAATGATAATGTACATTGACTAAGTATAGTAATGATAATGTACATTTACTAAGTGTAGAGATGATAATCCTGTATATTTGATAGGTGGAGTGATGATAGTGTATATTTACTAAGTGTAGAGATGATAATCCTGTATATTTGATAGGTGGAGTGATGATAGTGTACATTTACTAAGTGTAGAGATGATAATCCTGTATATTTGATAGGTGGAGTGATGATAGTGTACATTTACTAAGTGTAGAGATGATAATCCTGTATATTTGATAGGTGGAGTGATGATAGTGTACATTTACTAAGTGTAGAGATGATAATCCTGTATATTTGATAGGTGGAGTGATGATAGTGTATATTTACTAAGTGTAGAGATGATAATCCTGTATATTTGATAGGTGGAGTGATGATAGTGTACATTTACTAAGTGTAGAGATGATAATCCTGTATATTTGATAGGTGGAGTGATGATAGTGTACATTTACTAAGTGTAGAGATGATAATCCTGTATATTTGATAGGTGGAGTGATGATAGTGTACATTTACTAAGTGTAGAGATGATAATCCTGTATATTTGATAGGTGGAGTGATGATAGTGTACATTTACTAAGTATAGTGATGATAATGTACATTTACTAAGTGTAGTGATGATAATCCTGTATATTTGATAGGTGTAGTGATGATAATGTACATTTACTAAGTGTAGAGATGATAATCCTGTATATTTGATAGGTGGAGTGATGATAGTGTACATTTACTAAGTGTAGTGATGATAATGCACTTTCAATCACTAAGTGTAGAGATGATAATGACATTTACTAAGTGTAGTGATGATAATGTACATTTACTTAGTGTAGTGATAATAATGTTCATTTACTAAGTGTAGTGATGATAATACTGTATATTTGATAGGTGTAGTGATGATAATGTACATTTAATAACTAAGTGTAGAGATGATGATGTACATTTAATTACTATGTGTAGTGATGATAATGTACATTAAATAACTAAGTGTAGTGATGATGATGTACATTTAATTACTTAGTGTAGTGATGATGATGTACATTTAATCAACGAGTGTAGTGATGATGATGTACATTCAATTACTAATTGTAGTGATGATAGTCTTGCGATCGATCCTAAACATTCTAAGGGAAGTTGGTAAAAAGAAATCATCACCAACATATGTCTTCTTGCAAGAAAGGACCTACACTACTTAAAATCCTCGTTAATGATTTGTGTCTAAATAGTTATTGCTCTCAGAGTGTGTATAAATACTTATTGCTCCCAGAGTGTGTATAAAAACTTATTGCTCTCATGGTATAGAGCTCAACGCTAACTACTCCATTAACAAATCAATAAATATCAATATTTATCATATATAGAGTGCGGCAGGTTAGAGACAGATATATATATATGGATTGTATTAGTCACATCACTACCTGGTCTAAAATAAATGATCTCAATACAAACTTATTTTATACGTGTATTAAAATGACAGAATACTCCTTTTATTATTTCATTTGAACACATTTACACTATCAAATTAATTCTATTTTCTTCACATCTGTAACAAGTATCGTTTTTCTCAGGTAATATTTATTGAAAGAAAATGGTTACGGGATTTTTTCTTCAAATTTTACTTTTCCATTTTAATGTTAACATTACTGAATTAAGGTATTCCTAATGATTTGTAATAATTTACCACTATTTTCCAAGTAAAAGGCAAGATGCGGAGTAAACATTTCTTTATTAGATGTTAGCAACCTAGGTGTAAACAAAAACATGGCTCGATGTTTTGTTTAAAAGAATTATTAGCTCTATATCTTGCTAATTTCTTCACAAACGATGGTAACATTTTTTGCTGACCATTAAAAATCCTTAAGTAAATCATTGTGAATATTGATATAAGAAATGTTGAATTAAACAAAAAGCGTGACTATGCCCCTTTAAGTACCTACCGACGGGTAGACTTGTCAAAAGATTAAGTCCACATACAAACAGGACCGCCCGTGTTGTCCTGAGGACTTGTCTGCTAGGGAAAGGCTGAACCTTTAGTTTGTCGTTGCCATTAAAGATCGACTTATGTCTGCTGTAGAGAACATACTGTAGATTCCCCTTTGACATAGCAATATAAAAGACATGGCCATATATAAAACACTGGCATAACAGGGCAAAGGCTATGAAAGAAGTCAAGGCCAACAGATATTCCCTTTTTAAAACGATGAAGAATCCGCAATCACAGTAAGGAATGACGTGATTTATCCAGGTCAATGCAGGAATACCAAGGCACACGGTGAAAAACAAGGCCCACTGCCCGCCGACGTACACCTTTACCCATCGCCCATTCTCTAGCTGGGCGGACCGGAAAGGCGCTGTGATCTTGATGTACCGGTCTACACTCAGTCCCAGCAGAACAAAACAGGAAGTGAAAATCACACCGGATATGGCGGAACTTCGAAAAACGCATTCGAAGAAATTTCTGTGTCCATTGATATTATAAATTACGTTCCAAAGTATCAGCACACCGGCAAAGTCATCTGCGATACATAGGTGAAGGATGAAGGTCAAAGAGTTGTCCCAGTGACGTTTTTTCTTCAGTATCAACATGGCGGCCAGCGAATTACAGAGGATCGTCGCCAGGCCGATGATAGTACAGATGACATTGACAATGATATACCCAGTTGAGAAACCAATCATCGTTGCTGAGTTGTAGGTCGAAGAGTTTCCCTCATGTGGTTTTCGAGGCTACATTATAAATGTCTTTCGTTCGATGGGTATATACTAGAATATCACAAACACATCCGTGAAGGAAAGCATTCTATTCCAAGATTCAGGACAAGTTTGATAAGCACCAAAAAGATTGAAAATAATGTGGTAATGAAAACGATTTATCGCTCTACCAAAATTGTGAAAATATCAAAGTGAGCATCGTCAGTAGTGATGTTGATTTTAACAAATTATCGTGTCATTAAATCGGTCACTTTATGATGATGGTCCCAGATCGAAGACGCCTGATCTTAGAGAAACCTCGCCATTAATCAAGCGCCATTACCCGCCTTACCGGACGTTCATTACTCTCTCATTAAGCCTTGCTGGATGAAGCGAAACTTCTTTTTCATTTCCATTTTCACTGTCGGAAAATGTTACATGGTAAATTGAATGAGCTTCAAAGATTGATTCCACGCCAGCAGTATTTACAGGTATGGAGCACCAGGTAGCTTAATGAAACATGCACCTAATAAATAAACCACATGGACAATCAAAGACTTCGAATGTGTATCATTGACTAATAAAAAATGTTACATCTTTATTTAAAATCATATTGCTTTGACTGTTTTTTTTAAAGATTATTGTTCTTTAAAGCCAAAGGCAGTCCCAAATTAATTTAAACACAATTTGAAACTCTGCTGATCTGAGTAAAGTGCAACCTTTCAGATAATATTAAGTTGATTGAAACAGTTCATTTATCACTCAGTTGACTGATACCTTTCAGTAAATGTTTAGTTGACTGAGAAAGCTCAGTTATCATTCAGTTAACTGAGACTTTTGGATTAACATTCAACTGAGACATTTTACTTAACATTTAGTTTAATGATACATTTCAATAAACATTCAGTTAACCGTATCTTTTTGTGATCGGCCTCGGCCGATCACTGTTTTGTCCATATGAGGCATCCGGCAAATGCTTCCACATGCGCACACATTCCGCTTGCATAAGTAGTTCTTATAAAAAGTTTGGTTTAGTATTTATATAACATTTTACTCAGTTTTATTTCAATTCAATTACCATAAGAGATGCAAACATACATAAAATACAGTTCGACCTGTTAATTTAAGAAATGCACATTTTGCCTCAAGCGTAAGAATTTTGATCGAAAAATTCATTCAGTAATGCAGTTGACCTCGATGAACTGACCTCAATCATAAGAAGATGCTCCATGAACTGACCTCGATCTATTGATGTTGCATAATAGTAGCTAGGAAGACGACTTGATTTATAAACAAGGTAAGGTTTTAATGCGACCTAGCAAGTTATGATGGCATTCAATGTTTTTCAGTCGCATTCAATTATTTTAATATAACTCTTTCTTTGTATACGTGTTAATGCTCTTTGAAGAGCCCTACTCAGTATTCTGAAGAAGAAGAAGATACATTTACGTTTAATAATTACGTTAAAAAATATAAAACTAGACAAGGAGTTTACGAACGGCTTTCCGCAAATTTATTTCAAAATTAATTTGTTGACGGTTTATAATGATGAAATTACGGTGTACAGATTCAAATATTCTATATTTTGTAAACATATAGTACTTTTTTAATTATTTACATCCAACTGATCATGTTGATTGCTTCTAGCCATCAATTTATCATTATTGCCGATCATTCCTTTTAAAGGAATACTTGTTAGTTAACTGAGGCCTTTCAGTTAATATTTAGTTAAATTAGACCTTTAAGTTTATTTGAGACATTTTAGTTAGCATTTAGATAGCTTAGAACTTTCACTTAATATTAAGATACCTAAGATCTTTTACTTAACATTCAATGAACTAAGACCTTTCAGTTCATATTTACTTGACTGAGACCGTTCAGTGAATATCTAGCTTCATGAGACCTTACAGTTAATGAGGCCTTTTAGTTAATATTTAGTTGGCTGAAACCTTTTAATTTATATTAAGTTGACTGAGACCTTTAAGTTTATATTTAGTTTACTGATACCTTTCAGTTAATATTCATTTGACTTTTCCGATTATATTTAGTTCACTGATACTTTAATTTCATTTAACATTCCGTTTCCTTAGACCTTTTTTTTTAACATTCAGTTAAATGCCACTTTCAGTTAATATTCAGTTTACTGAGACCTTTTAGTTTATATTAAGTTGACTGAGACCGTTTAGTTAATATTTAGTTCACTAATACCTTTCAATTAACATTCAGTTTCCTTAGACCTTTTTTAACATTCAGTTTACTGACACTTTCAGTTAATATTCAGTTTACTGAGACCTTTTAGTTTATATTGAGTTGACTGGGACCTTTTAGTTAGTATTTAGTTCACTGATACCTTTTATTTAAGATTCAGTTTCCTTAGAGTTTTTTTAACATTCAGTTAAATGCCAGTTTCAGTTAATATTCAGTTGACTGATACCTTGTAGCTAATATTGAGTTGACTGAGACCGTTTAGTTAGTATTTAGTTCACTGATACCTTTCACTTAAGATTCAGTATCCTTAGACCTTGTTTTAACACTCAGTTTACTGACACTTTCAGTTAATATTCAGTTGACTGAGACCTTTTAGTTTATATTAAGTTGACGGAGACCTTTTGGTTTATATAAGGTTGACTGAGACCTTTTAGTTTATATTTAGTTGACAGAGACCTTTTGGTTTATATAAGGTAGACATAGACCTTTTAGTTTATATTTAGTTGACTGAGACCTTCTAGTTTTTATTAAGTTGACTGAGACCTTTAAGTTTATATCTAGTTGACTGACACCTTTTAGTTTATAATTAGTTGACTGAGACCTTTTAGTTAATATCCAGTTGACTGAATGGCAAAACTTCATCCTGTAAAAAACTGCACTGTAACGTACCCAACTCTGGTTAGTAAAAATCAAATACGAGATTAGCAAATCCCTCCGCTTAATTGAAAATAATTTATTTAACATTGATTTTCAAATCTTTGTAACTGTTAAGGTATGATTCAACAACAGCGGTCGGATACATAAACATTCGTTAGAGCTGAAGTATTATCTTCAATACAGAATTTGTGTACCTTAAAAAACATTTCTTCTTTTCAAATAACAAAACTGTAATTTACTATCTAACGGACATCTATTGCATTTTTACATATCCAAATAATTACATGTATTCTAAGGCGAATAAAAAATTGAATGCTTACTAAATTATCCTAAATGAATACTACCAATATCTAACTGGGAATGGTAAATTATCCTAAATGAAGACAACCAATTTCTAACTGAAATAGTAAATCATCCTAAATGAACATTACCAATTATCTAACTGGGAATGGTAAATTATCCTAAATGAAGACTACCAAATATCTAACTGGGAATTGTGAATTATCCTAAATCAAGACTACCGATTATCTAACTGGGAATAGTAAATTGTCCTAAATCAAAACTAACTGAATGGTAAATTATCCTTAATGAAGACTATCAATTATCTAACTAGGAGGTCTCAGTCCTCCATGAAATTCCCCGTATAGTCTCTTGTTTAATCTCTCATCACGTCTATAGCTACAGTATTTGGTATTTTTGTGTATCATTTTAAAAGTTCACAAAAGGAAAGTAAATCTAAAATCTACAAGATAAACCTCAAATTTTCAATAACAGCAGATACAAGTTTCTTCTAGCGGTGAATAACTTATAGTGTGTTTAATTTTAAACACTTAAATGTTTTCTTTGGCGATGCATGCGTGATATGAAGTGACACACTTAAATTGCAGAAAAAATACTTAAGAAATGAACTCAATGTCTACCCAAGTTATACAAGTATACCCTGGGTTGAGGCAGTTTACGCTATATAATCCACGAAGCAGATTATAAAAAAGTGTAAATTGCTCCAACCCAGGTCATACGAGTATATCTTGGATATATATTGAATTTATTCCTTATGATTTAATTTTCTGTAATTAATTGTACAAATTTAGTGCACAAACGTTATGTCAAGCGGATAAGTACGTTTTTGACGTTGGTGCATTGTGACGTGTCTTGTTTACATCACATAATGTATTTTCTTCCCTTTCCCTGTGCTGCATTGAGCATTGTAATATATACAATAACCACATAATACAATGTACATGAACACAGTTTGTTTGCATATTTTACATACACATGATACACACCTTGCTAGCATATAATGCACACGTCCAATACACAATGTTTACATCATATATTGTATTTTCTTCACTTTCCCTGTGCTGCTTTCAGCTACAAATAGGTTGTCTCTAGTGTCTACACATAAACCCCATGGAAGCTGTAAAATAAAATCCCAGTCGTCAAGGTAGCGGAGGAACTGTCCGTCCTGATCCAGGATGTGGATACGGTGGTTGTCCCATTCTGCTGTCAGGATCTGACCCTGGCTGTCTGTTGTGATACCCCATGGATAGAATGGTCCCCTTGAAGTAGAGGGATGACCAGTGTAGGTAAACCGGAGTTTCCCGGCCTGATTGACCACCACTACTGCATGGGCCCGATAGTCTGACACACAGATATCTAGGTTCCTGTTCTCACTGATGTATTTAATGTCTTCAGATGAATAGAGGGGTTGTCCTTTGTCGTCGTACTGAATACTTTGTTCCTCTGTGGAGCCAAAGTAACACACAACTTTTGTTTGTTTATCATCACTGTCCATGACAACCAGGAGGTCACCAGAGGAGGTGCTACAGACACCCCGAGGTCTCCACCCCTGTAGTCTGATCACTGTCTGTATCCGTGTATTCTTCACTATGTTCACAGTTCTATCATAGTAATCAGTATAAACTAGATCCCCACTCCTTGTCACTGCTATGTCCTGTGGATCGTTCCCTGACTTGGTTTGGACTGACTTCACTAGTTCCCCCTGCAGGTTGTAGAGACTCATCATCTTATTATTATCACCACACGTCCAGATTTCTTCATCACTGTGACAAGTAACACAGTACAAGTTATCATCCTGTGTCTGTATGGTGGAGATGATCCCTGGCTCATCAAGCAGTGGTTTGAGAGGAGAGGATTCAACTTCTGAGGTTTCCATGCTGTAGCCATGTTCCTCTGTTGTAATGGAGAATGCTGACAGGGAACCAAATTGTTGGTAAAGTTGTTCTGGGTTACTTTTCTGAGGGGTAAAGTTTGGTAGAGAAACTGTGAGTTTAGGAGCTAATCTTCTGAATTCAGCAATCCTGGATTTGTAGGCAGAGACAAGGCTGACATCATTGGAGTCCAGTAACTTCTTCAGATCTGCAATGCTCTGTGTGATTTCAGAAATGGTGTGTTTGATTTCATCTTCCTGTTTGTTTAAGACAGCCAGGTGTTTGGAGTCTATTTCATCAAGATCAGATTTCAGTTTCTGTATAATGGTGTCTATTTCTCTGTGCCAGACTTCTCAATGTTTGTCTATTGCTGATGTTAATTTCTGAGAGTTATTTTTTAGATCAGCTTTCTGAACTGTGATGTTGTTTACAATCTCTTGGTATTTGGGAGAAAGGATATTCTTAAATTCATTCAAATCTCTTCGTAAATCTTCTTTTTTACTTTTTAAGACATAAAAATTGTCTACCAACTTATGACTTTGATGATCTTCAGAGGAAATACAAGGGGCACAGATAGGAATGTCACATTGTTCACAGAAATGTTTACACTGCTCCTTGGCATGTAATTGGCAAATTGGATAATTTGGGGTAGATCCTTGGTCATGAAACGGCACCGCCTGATGTTTTTTTGAAAAATCCAACAAATGGTCCCCAACACAAGTTTTGCAGAGATTGGTCTGATGGAAGTCACAGTGTAGTGGGGGGACAGGAGTATCACACACATCACAATGCACCACATTCTGGTCACTGCTTCGAGGGTCCATATTCAAGTCCTTTATGTTTGATGCAGGGTAGAACCTAAAATATACATGTTTATCATTAATTTTCAATCCTACTGCAATCAGTAATATTTATATACATACTAGACAACATTGAGATGGTGACCTTACATATCTCAAAGGGCCCCGCTTAAAGAATGGACAATAGGATGAAAAGCACTTCAGAGAATTTTGCTTTGATCTTGACCTGTATAACTAAACTAAAAAAAATTTCAGCTGGCATAGAACTTTAATTTCAATCTCATTACTCCTTACAAACGTGCATTTTTTCAACTTGAGCAAGATTAAGCAAATGGAAGATAATCTACAGTGTAAAACTGATTATACAGAGATCTGCTATGACCTTCACATTGACTTGGTTCAAAGTCACTGCACAGCACACACCATTCACCCAAAAGCTGTCTATGTGAAGTATGATCTAAATATAAAGGGTGAACTGGAGAGTATATGATCTTAATCTGGTATGACCTTGACATTTGACCTACAAACATCATTCAAGATTACTGCATATCCTTTGATCAAAGATACCCTGTAGGTTAAGTATGATTTGACCAAGGGGAGAGAAAATATGCTCCATACAAGGATTTTTATCATATAATGACTATTACCTATACCTTAGACCAAGAAACATAGTTCAAGGTCATTGCATACCCTTTACTCAAAGGCACGCTGTGGTTGAATTATAAGCCAGATTGGGCCAAGGGTAGAGAAGATATGCTCTGGACAAGAAATCTTGGATGGACAGACAGCCGAATGGGCAGATAGACTGACCACTATAAGGCGCTTTTTTGCCTCAATAAAAAGCTCATAAATGTTGTTTACTATACCCTGTATACCGTTAGCGAAAAAACTGCCAAGTCCTGCTTTTAATTCTAAGTGATTTTAATTCCTTAATGAGTAAACAATTAATCCGCCATCAGATTAAAAAATATTATAATAAAGATACAAAAGGGTAGATAACTCTAACTCTATTCAGTTGTCTTTATGATGTCAGCACAAGGAGGCAGACATTGGCAGGATTTTTTTGAAATGGTGGAAGTAAGGCTTGACTGTGTCATTATTTCGGCACATTTTATTTTTTTTTATTGAATCAACTGAATTCAAAATAAATCAATCTCAGAAACAGTTTAGCACGCTTGAGGTCAGGCACTGCAGTTTTCTTGATATAATCGGCCCTCATATTGGCAAGGAGGTTAAATCGTTGTTGCAAACGTGGTGTATCTATATACTAGTATATATGTGGTATATTTATCTCTCTTCCCATACATTTAACGGATTATTGATAAATATTCAGTGGCCTGTGGTTGGGCACGGGCCACCATTAGGTGGTTTGACTCATCATGTATAAATACATGTACTGTATGAACTTATAGCTATAGTCTGTCCCAAGATATTTTTGCTGCATATTTTCTTCATTTATTCGATATTTATAAATACCTCTTGATTCAGACAATCTTCATTCATTAGTATGAACAAATCCCAAGATTTCCCTTTTGAAACGCCCCCTATATCTTGTCAGATTTCAAAACACAGCCAAAAATAGAAAGTCTACGGGGATTTTGCATTGCATCTGCCATAATTACGCCTGGATGAAAACGTTGAAAAAATGGTGCAAGTTATTCTTATTCAGAGGAACTTTCGAATGGAAAAATGATGTCAACATTTTTATGATAAATCTCCTTAGGAAATCTGTTTTTGTTCCTGTCAATTTTTACGAAGGAAATAAATAATGTGTGAATGAACTTATCTTGGAAATTTCCCCTTTCATCGATTCCAATTGCACTTCTTTCACAGGTATGTGTATTTTCATTAAATATCGTCCAAATGTGCAGCATAAATATCTTGGGACAAACTATACATGTATAACACTGTCAGGTCCAGGATAATCACCAGATCAACCTACATGAGTGAAGCTTGTTTTACCTACATAGCATTAATTTCCTTCTTGAAATAGGTTTATATTATAGCTATCTTTATGCAATTTTGTTTTTTTATGTAAAACAGACAAAAAGTCGCATGGAACTGTCGGCCTTTATTATTGTACTGCAGAGTTTCATAAATACAACCCAGAGAAAATATGTACATATAACATTGCTGCTTTTTGAGCCGTTTTAAAAAAAAAACATGCATTCCATTTCAATTGTTTGAGTATGTGTGTGATGAGGCGTGGATAAGTATGATTACTTCACATTATGATTGAGCAGCTCAATAAACCTACTTCAGGTAGGAAAACAGATGGTAAATATAGAGCAAGTTCGATCACAAATTACGGTCGCCATAGTTCGACTAAACTGAGATCGAACTCACTTTAGTCCGACTAAAATGGAACCGTGGTACAACCAACGGAGAGACTCTGGTCTGTCTCTAGTCAGGTAGTTGAAAGATTGCAGCAGAAAGCGAAACATTCAAATTTTGCTTATTTTAATCAGCACAGCATGCATTGTGTTAAATTTTAGCGCACACACTTGTGATTCAATGTGTTTACAAGTTATTTTCCTTCTTTTTTTTCATGAACAAGAAAAATATATGAGTAAGCGGCAATTAACATCTTTCTCATTTTTTCAACAAGACATCGACGAATGTGCGTTCGAACACAGACATGCGCACCATAAGTTTTCCTTACTACCGCGGTTGAACTCTAGTTAATGATCGAACTAGCCCATACCTATTTGACGCGGCAACAAGTGAACTCGGCATCTGGTGAATTTGGGGCACCTGGTAAATTCGGCATCGAGTGAACTCGGCATTATGAATCTAGTGAACTCGGCACCTCGTTATTTTGTTCTTATCATAACTAAAGATATAAAAAAACATAAAAGAAACACAAAAGTGCATTTTATAAAAAGGCTAATGGCATGAAAAGTGGATGAACTAAAAAATGTTTACTTGGACAGATAAACAACCAACTGGCAACTGTTCATAAAATTTTCATAGAAAGATAAATTTTTACATAATCAATTATATCAATTAATTCAATTCAAAAACAAATATTAAGCCAGTAGCTAATGAATTATTTTGTATCTGTTGATAAATGTGGTCGTAAGTAATAAGTTACTTTGAAAACTCACCTTTCTTCACAAACAGACATTTTCATGATAACGGTATAGATCATACATTGTGTATTAATTAATATTGCCAAATTTTTCAAAAATATGTGTCTAGAAACAAAGCTTAAGAGATAAATGAATAATATACAAGTGCCGAATTCACCAGATGCCGAATTCACCAGGTGCCGAGTTTACCAGATGCCGAATTTACCGGATGCCGAATTCACTATTATGTTGGTGCCAAGTTCACCAAGTGCCGAGTGGTAACAAGTGAACTCGGCACCTGGTGAATTTGGCACCTGCGTAAATAGTGAAGTCGGCACCTGGTAAACTCGGCACCTGGTAAACTCGGCATCAGGAATCTGGTGAACTCGGCACCTCGATATTTTTTTCTTATCATAAGTTTAAATAAACATAAAAGAAATACAAAACCTCGTTATTTTTTTATTATCATAACTCAGATATAAAAAAAAACATCGAAGAAACACAAAACCATGATGCAATTGTGACAAAAATTTCACGTATTCCGTGAATAAAAGCAGTTAAAAACAACTAACTACAAAGAGGATAATTATATGATTAATATAATAATTAAATATTAAAACGAAGAAATAAGGTAGATTTGTAAACATATCAATTTATTTCCTATATAGAACAGTAATATAATTATGTATACACAACATCAAAGGTACTGTACTTAAGCATGTGTTATCCAGTGTGTACCTTGTTTAAATTGCTAAAACAACAAGATGACAGCGGGGTATTCCTAGTATACATGGAAGGGGCTACCAGGTACATATAGAATGTGGCATTAAGTTATATCGTAAATTCACAAAGGCTATTATTTAAATTCATGAAAATATACTGTAACAATAAGATACCATATTGAATTCTGTTTACACCTGAAAAAGCATTTTACAAGTTATCCAACGTAAGTACCAAACAACATATCCTTTAATTGCCTGCAAATGATTTCCATGATTGGATATTTTCCCTGAAAGAAAAACTGGCAGTTCATATCATAAGTATAGTTTTATATAATTTTTTTTGTGTCTTTCTTAAAAACAAGTGTACAAATGCTTCTTTCTTTCTAAATAATCACATTTATAGTGTATATATATATAGTTGTATGTATAGAATTTTAGCAAGTGTAGTGACATTCAGGCTAAAATTACACCAGTATGTAGATATTTGATAAATGTAGTAATTTTAAGAAAGTTAATGTTATCTAATATTACATGTAGTATTACATGTATGCAAGGATGAACTAGATATATAAAATAAATAAAAATAAGCAAAATGTTATCAACAAAAATAATTAGATTTGTGACTATTCATATCTGCCATTATCTTGAATATAAATTAGAAAAAAAAGTATTTATTTTCATGCAATTGTAGTTCGATGAGACATTCCTACGTCTGGATGGGCGTGCACCAGAGGTTCTTGCTCCAGTGATGGACTATGTCTACAGGACGTGGATCTGTTCTTCAATCTTCAAGATCCATCACTGGAGTGTGTTCATGACGTCCATCCGGACGAACAATGATGTGGGGGGATGGCACAACCGCCTAAACACCAGTGTTGTCACCAGGGGATCGGTTCCCTTTTACTATCTTCTTCTTGTTCTGCATCGGGAAGCGACAAATATCACAGTGCAGATGAATATGGTATCTGAAGGGAAGATGCAGAGGTTCCAAAGGAAGAGGACATTACAGGTGGAAGGTCGTGTCTTCAAGCTTTGGAACAACTACTGTGAA
Source organism: Magallana gigas (assembly GCF_902806645.1). Taxonomy (NCBI): domain Eukaryota; kingdom Metazoa; phylum Mollusca; class Bivalvia; order Ostreida; family Ostreidae; genus Magallana; species Magallana gigas. The sequence continues at coordinate 66,038,273 of NC_047563.1, forward strand.
AGATCGATCACTGCGAGTGAACTGTTAACGGGCTGTTCTTCTATTTATGGACCACCAGCTTTGAACATGTGATTCGTTCAGATATCGTGATATCGACAGCTGTGCCCCCCCCCCTTTCGTGAAATGTGCATCTTGTAATGTAAAAATGTCTTTAACTTATAAAGTATGTTTGTTATTGTCACTGCATTTAAAATATCTTGTTTTGTTTTATTGAGTTTTTTTTTAATCAAAATTGCTATTACTGTTTTTGTTATTTGTTGTGCTTATGTTCATAATGCATAAAAAGATGGATGTAGCTAAGAATATAATAATCGTTGTTGTTCTTGAAAGGATTTTAATGAATTAAATTAGACAAAATTGCAAAGTGAGTTAATTGAATATACAACTACAAGCCATATTATAGTTCACACAGTATCAATAATTTCAGTGGCAAGTGAAAAATTTGCTCTTTAATGGTAAAAAAAATGTAGTAAACATACTACAATGCAAGAAATTAAGGACATGATAAGAAAATGATTTTAAAAACCACAAAATAATCATTTCTGATATTCAATCTGTCTCCTTTAATTATTTCTGCCTATAGTAATTATTGTAAGTATTTTTACTACATTTAGCAATAATATGGTTATATGGATTAATTGTCTCAATTCATCTTTTAACTAGGCCTATTTTCTCCGACCGTAATTAGCTTGGGAGCGCCTCTGAAACTAAACTGGTCATATAACAACCAAATGTGCAAATGTTCATAAAATTTTCATATTTAGAAAGATAAATTCTTACATAAATTATATCAATTCAAAATATATGTTAAGCCAGTAGCTAGTGAATTATTTCGTATCTGTTGATAAATGTGGTCGTCAGTAATAAGTTACATTGAAAAACTCACCTTTCTTCATAAACAGACATTTCCATGATAAAGATACAGTCGTATACATTGTGTAATCAATTTTTTTTAAAAATGTGTGTCTAGAAACAAAGAGATAAATGAATACTATGCAAATGCCGAATTCACCAGATGCCGAGTTTACCAGGTGCCAAGTTTACCAGGTGCCGAGTTTACCGGATGCCGAGTTCACTATTCTCGGTGCCGAGTTCACCAGGTGCCGGGTTTACCAGGTGCCGGGTTCACCAGCATTCTGCCGAGTTTACCAGGTGCCTGGTTGACCAGCATTCCTTGACGCTATTACAATAGGATATATGTTCGTAAATCAAGCGACATACATATCGATCTAGCGCTTGTACTGGACCTGACGTTTTTAAATTATGCTCCTGGATAAAAACACAATTTGTAGCACTTTCGATGTTCCTTAGCGTTCATATTATTTACATTCTAACTATGGAGGGTAATCGTGTTCAAAAATCCAGACATGTAAACTTGTAAGTCCGAATATGTAATCGTGTTGGTGTGTGAGTCTGAGTATGAATGTGTGTAATTCTGATCGTGTAACCTATAAAACTCATCATAAACACGTGTAAGATTTGACTTAGTTCCTTCGCATGATGCACAATTTGCAGCTTTATTGCTTTCATCAGCTAATTAAACTTCAACTTTGCACACTTTCAATCCGTAGATTCTGCATTTGTATCTTCAGGCTCGGCAATAGCACATCTGACACATTACAAATTGACAAATGTAAAGTCTACAAGTTTGTCGAATTTTGACATGACCTTATATGGCAACTGCCTTACTGCGGGGAAACGGCATGCCGTAATCGCCGGAATGGATGAAAAATAAACATAATATCGAGCATAACTGTTGCAATAAGCTTTTAATAAACGACATTTTTTTTTATCGAAAATACCGGTATTATTTTTAGAAAAATTGTTGAGGTATGATTGAAACTGGGCCAAACAGGAAGAGGGTCATGCATATAAAAATCGTCGCCGATGTGACGAATGCGCTAATTTCTTTAATATAATTCTCATGGTATTATACGATAAGGGTTAAAAAGAAATGCCTAATATCTTATTTTTCTAAAATAATTTGACATGTAACTTAAACTGGAATATAAGTTAATGCGTACTCTTTTCTAGAAATGAGACGGATCAAGAAATTTTCTTAGGGGGTAAATATATTTCAGGTTTTGAAAGTGGGGGGAGGGGGGGGGGCAGACTCATCCAAAAATCTTGACAAGCAAAAAAAAAAAAAAGGTTACTTTCTAAAATTCTGAAAATCCTAGTACCTTTAACTTCAATTTCACTGATTATTTCCTTATTTACAATTCAGATTTTTCCATGGTCCCATAAACGTGTTGGGGGGGGGGGCAACTCCATCTTAATTCTATTTTTTGTATGCAAATATCTTTGCTGTGCAAAAAAGTGGGGGGGGGGGCAGCCTTCGTGCCTGTATTTTAGCGGCATGAGGTTCGGAGACCGCTGTGAGGTCCCATGTAGCTCTATTTCCTCTGAATTCTAAGAATTTATATAGAGAATTTTTAACCGGTTTTTTTTTATTATTGAAATAGTGAAAATGGCGGGCGGGCGAGTGGCTGTAAAAAGGTACCCGTATTGTTCCAATAACTCCTCGTACAGTTTTCGAGATAGGAAATTAATTGTTCTTCTGCATATCAATTATATATACATGTATATCAGGGTATGCAAATTGCTAGCATTTTTATTTCTGTTAATTTATAAAAAAAAAATATCAGCTGTTGAACTTAGTCATTTTTGGCAAAAACATTGCATATAGAGTACCCCATTTCTTTGGATAGGTAGTTTTTATCAATTCAGGATTGACAAATGGATTATAGATACTGTTCACACAAAAGAAAACCCGGTTTGCTGTCACATTGACAGCTTTTCTCTTGTTATTTTGTTATTTTTCTGAATTAGTTAGAATAAACGACCTGCAAAGATTTGGTAATTTTTTGCGGAAAAATGTATGTAACTATACATGTATTTACACGTTTTTAAAAATATCAAAATGATTTTGTTGTGCAAGTGAAAGATAAATAATAAAACAAACTAAAACTGTTTTAAATAAAAAGAAGTTTCATAATTATTAATTAAAGCACCAAGTTTTCTTAAAAATTAAAAGGGTTTGAAGAAATAGAAATGGTATACTAGTATGTACGTGTATGTCTTTGTAATTATGATTTTTCTTCGGAAATTGAATTTCTGAAAGTAAGGAATGGGGTGGGTCAGATGAATTTGATCGTATATGAACTGAATTTTAATTATAAAATGTTTTAAAATATATACTGTATTAACGATAATTTTACAAAATTAAGTAGTTGCTTTATGGTAAACAGTACATGTTCAGAGGTTGCTCTAGAGCTGTGTTATAATAGCTCTCCGAAATTTTTTTTATCAACCAATATCACTAAGTGAGTCTGTATTGAAGCTTCATTCAGGACGTCATGCTCGTATCCCGTAATAATTGCTTGAAATTAAAAACAAAATGCCAATTTTCACCTGCATGATAGGCTTTTTTCCCTACACATTGCCGACAATGCAAAATAAAACATTTTTAACAATAATTTATACACATTTTAGTTTCATGACAGTTGACATTATCTTTGGAATTTTTATTTATTTATTTTCAAAGGGGGGTGTCGCTTCTTATGTCTCATATTAATCAAAATCTCAAAACCAATGTCTTTAAATTCATTGTTTTTCTTATCGATAACTTTCCGAAAAATAATACTTTCTAAGAAAAGTTGTTATCCAGAGATAATATGATTATAGACCCACCTTGTATTTTTTAATATTTATTCCGTCCCTATTCCGGCGATTACGACATGCCTTTACCTGCAGCTAGCCTTTTTCTATCGGTGACGTCACTATTTCCATATAAGGTCATGTCAAAATTCGACAAACTTGTAGACTTTACATTTGTTGATTTGCAATATGTCAGTCGTGATATTTCAGAAAACGGAAATACAAATGCAGAGACTACAGATCGAAAGTGTGTATTATAGTGGTAGGTTACATGTATTTAACAGCTGCAATTTGCATCTCTAGGAAAAATTAGATTGAAGGCCTGCGGGGTCAACTCTGAAGTGTTTATCCCTGAGTTTTATAGGTTACACGATCAGAATTACACATATTCATACTCAGACTCACACACAAACACGATTACATATTCGGATCTACAAGTTTACATGTCTGGATTTTTGAACACGATTACCCTCCATATCTAACGGCGTTAAACGACCGCTCAGGTATTTGTTCGGGTGTTCCTCTCGGTCGTGACCATGGGAACATATTTGGGTTACGGGACGATTCGTACCGAGACGTTTCGCTCCGACTGATTTAAAATTGTACCGAGGCGTTTCTTTATCATACATAATTTATGTGATGGCGTACTTGCATTGAAGCACTGTAAACACTTTTCTAAATCTCAAAATTTTAAACTTTGTTATTTTTCATCGCAAAGTCCGACAACCAATAACCTTATAATATTTGTATGTAAATTCTGTGAAAATACATGTAATTAGTATCATTACATTCTTCATGAAATTCCCGAAATTATCTTTACTTGCCTCTGAGGGTCTTTTAATCACCTTCACCAGCCCCGTAAAATGAAGTAAATAATTAATTAAACATACTTGATTTTCCGAGGTCGACGGTAGTTTGTCCCGGAGAAAGTCTGAGACAAGAAAAGAGATGAAATCAGCAGTAAATTGTTTTCACAGAATTTGCGTATAAATGCAGTAAGGCTAATTAACCCCTTCACGGTAACTGCGGTACTGCTCTTTTGCAGGGCAAAATAACATAGTTTGATGAAATATGACGTAACGTCAATTGTTTCATTTACGTCATTTAATTATCTACCTACTGAAATTTCGGCAAAGTATATCATTTTGCCCTGCAAGATAGCAGTACCGCAGTTATCGTGAAGGGGTCTATTAGTAAAAAAAAAAAAAAAACAACAAAAACAAAACAAAGCAAAACTAGCGCACGTTTCATATATGGGCTAGAAATACAATTTTTTTTTTCAATGGATGGCACTAGTACTGTAGCTCCACAGTCGTCCATCCATTTTTGTGATCGGGAGCTACAGACCTGCAGCTAAGTCGAGGGTGCCTCATATAAAACATTTCATTAAGTTTTTTGTTACTCTCATTCCAAATATTCTGTTTCCACCTTTACAAATTTGCTTGATATTTTGATAGTCATTAATACTGTCATATTGTAAATTGTGTATTTACGCCCACGTATAGCCCACTAACTCCCTCTCTACCCTAACTCCGTCACTTCGGGGAACTCCTCGCCATTTGAAATCAAGTGCGATTATGACGTCATTTTTTGCATGTCATAAATCTTCAATCAAATGTCAACAATTTACAACGGTTAAATTTAAGAATGTGTTCAAACATAACAAAATTACACCATGTTCATTTTATGCAACAATGATTGCATAAAATCAGCTATCACTATCACTATCACTTTTTCACAGGTGCACTAAAATAACGATATTTCTGACATGCGGGCCCATTATATAGGTTGGTAAAACACACCAAGATTGTGCAGGCAAATTATCAAAACTTGAAAAATTATGCTAAGAATTAGTTGCTTAATTCAAGAAATCCGTAAAAAGGTTATGCGCACAAAACACACAGATAGGCTAATCTTTAGCGTTAAGATTTTCTCATCCGATTCGTTTTGTGCTAAAATCGTTCCATGCTTACTTACCAGCTGTCTGTATACCTTTATGAAAAAATCCGTGGTTCAAACATAGTTACATTCTAATATCATTATGCGACATTCCTTGCTCATGCATTGGATTTGGATTCAACAAAATATCCCGATAAAATATGGATCTGCGCAGGCTGTTGAAAATGAAATCTCAAAAGTCCGTCTTCTACCTCAGATGTTATTTTATACAGTAAAAATTATCCATTAAAGATAGAAAGCTTCACAAACATAAGAAGGCGACGGCGAAAGAGCGAAGACAAGGGTAAGGAGTTGCGAAGGCGAAGGAGCGATAGTAATATCGCTCCATCGCCTTTGCAATTTCGCACTTCCGCCGTCGTAATTTCGCATCTTCGCACTTTTGCCATCGCAACTTCGCACAGGTGTTCTCCAAAGTTTTCCATTTATATACAATACAATCTGAAGTGCACTTTTTAACTTTTGTCATTTATAAACAATACAATCTGAAGTGAACTTTTTAACATTTGTCATTTATATACAATACAATATGAAGTGCACTTTTTAACTTTTGTCGCGAAACCGATATAATATAAACATTACACAGTACATGCGCAAAAGGCAATAAGCCTTACCTTATGGTGAACAAACAGTGGACATGGTTATGTGGTACATCACACAATACAAGACGAACATGTAGATATGTGTGTTTACTGGTAGGCTGAGGGGACTTGATTGACTACTGGACAGAGGCGGATCCAGCAATTTGGAAAAGGGGGGGGGGGGGGTTAATGATAATTAATAAGTGCAAAATTCACTATTTATATAATAGTGTTGTGTTGTGTTTGTACTATGCCTAAATAGTAGTCAGGGTTTGATACATAGTGCACTCGCCTCCGGCTCGTGCACTATGTATCAAACCCTGACTACTTTTTAGGCATAGTACATGCACAACACAACACTATTGTTTATACTATGCCGACTGTTGAATATACTGACGTGCTTTGCTATATTTAAGTAGCTGTGACGTTCGAGTGTTGACAAGTCCCTATAAATTATCACTGGAAAAGCAAGCTTTTGGTTTTTTTTCTTCAAATTAATCAATTGATTTGATTGTTTATTTAATAAACAAGTTGTTGGCAATCGGTTTTTAGAACGCAGTTCGCAGTTCGCAGTTCGCAATTGAATAGTGAACTGCGTTCTATAGAACGCAGTTCGCAATTCAAAATTTAGTGCGATTGAATAGTGAACTGCGTTCTATCTAGAACGCAGTTCGCAATTCAAAATTTAGAATTCATATTTGGGGCCCGCTTGCCTTATATGCAATTGAATAGTGAACTGCGTTCTATAGAACGCAGTTCGCAATTCAAAATTTAGTGCGATTGAATAGTGAACTGCGTTCTATCTAAAACGCAGTTCGCAATTCCAAATTTAGAATTCATATTTGGGGCCCGCTTGCCTTATATGCAATTGAATAGTGAACTGCGTTCTATCTAGAACGCAGTTCGCAATTCAAAATTTAGTGCGATTGAATAGTGAACTGCGTTCTATCTAGAACGCAGTTCGCAATTCCAAATTTAGAATTCATATTTGGGGCCCGCTTGCCTTATATGCAATTGAATAGTGAACTGCGTTCTATCTAGAACGCAGTTCGCAATTCAAAATTTAGAATTCATATTTGAAACCCGCTTGCCTTATATGCAATTGAATAGTGAACTGCGTTCTATCTAGAACGCAGTTCGCAATTCAAATTGTTGATTAGTGAACTGCGTTCTATCTAGAACGCAGTTTGCAATTCAAAATATAGAATTCATATTTGAGGCCCGATTGCCTTATATGCAATTGAATAGTGAACTGCGTTCTATCTAGAACGCAGTTCGCAATTCAAATTTAGAATTCATATTTGGGTAGTTTTTAGCTCACCGAAACGAAGTCGGGGGGAGCTTATGCTATACCCTCGGCGTCGGCGTCGGCGTCCGAACCTGGTTAAAGTTTTTGTTGCAGGGCCTGTATCTAAGTTATTACTTGTCCTATCTTCACCAAACTTGCATGGATGATGCATCTTGACCTACTCATGGACTTGAAAGCCCTGAATGCTGAATCAGGGCCATGAGTTTCAGATGCTGAAGGAGGTTAAGGTTTTTGGAGCAAGTTAAAGTTGTTGGTGCAGGTGCCCTTTGATAGCAATTTATAGGTTACTACTGGTCCTAACTTTACCAAACTTGCATGGATGGTGCATCTTATGATACTGATGCATTAGACATGCTTTAATGCTGAATCTGAGCCTTAGGTTTCAGATGCTGGATGAGGTTAAAGTTTTTAGAGCTGGTTAAAGTTTTTGGAGCAGGTGCCCTTTGATGATTATATCTTAGTTATTACTGGTCCTAACTTCACTAAATTTGCATAGATGGTGCGTCTTATGATACTAATATACCTGGCAGGCTTGAATGCTGAATCTGAGCCATAGGTTTCAGATGCTGGATGAGGTTAAGGTTTTTAGAGCTGGTTAAAGTTTTTGGAGCAGGTGCCCTTTGATGATTATATCTTAGTTATTACTGGTCCTAACTTCACCAAACTTGCATAGATGGTGTGTCGTATGATACTGATGCCTCTGACAGGAAGGAATGCCGAATCTGAGCCATAGGTTTCGGATGCTGGATGAGGTTAAGGTTTTTAGAGCTGGTTAAAGTTTTTGGAGCAGGTGCCCTTTGATGATTATAACTTAGTTATCACTGGTCTTAACTTCACCAAACTTATATGGATGGTGCGTCTTATAATACTGATGCACCTGACAGGCATGAATGCTGAATCTGAGCCATAGGTTTCGGATGCTGAAGGAGGTTAAGGTTTTAAGAGTTTGTTAAAGTTTTTGGAGCAGGTGCCCTCTGATGATTATATCTTAGTTATTATTGGTCCTAACTTCAAAAAACTTGCATGGATTATACGTCTTATGATACTGATGCACCCGGCAGGCTTGAATGCTGAATCTGAGGCGTATGTTTCGGATGCTGGATGAGATTTGTTTTTTTGGAACAGGTCACATATTTTATAGATAATAGCTTGCATAGTTGATTTAACTATAATATTAATGAACTGCAGAGGTAGCTTCAGATGCAGATCTCCATTATCAAGGATGCTAAAAAAAATTATCCTATCTAAAACCTGCTTAATAGATGTGTTCGTTGTTAAATGATATAATATGATTCCTATGATATAGTATTGTATGATATGATACACTATTGTTTTATATGATACAATACTATATCATATATTATATTGTAAAAAGTTATATGATACGATATGATATTGTATCAATTTTTTTTGTACATTATGATATGATATTGTAATGTGATATTGTTATGTATAGTATTGTTTATTATGATACAATATTGTATAATATGATATTGTATAATATCACATATATTATATTTTATCACATGCTATTTCATATGATATTGCAACATAATATAGTATCATATAATATGATATTGTATAATATATATCATATCATATCATATAAAACGATATTGTATAAAATGAGATTGGTTTATATTATATATTATTATATCAATATATGAAAATGTATTATATGGTATTGTATAATGTGATATTGTATCATATAATACAATAAAGTATACTATGATATTGTATGAAATAATATAGTACTGTATCATATCATATCAATATCATAATATATTATGATATTGTATTATGTGATCAAATAAAATAATGTATAACAAGATACAATGTCATATCATATGTTACAATATCTTATTTCATCATTATTTATTACAGTATTTTATTGTAATATATGATATATATTGTACTGGTATCATAGGATGCAATATAGTATTTTATATTATCGTATTGATAAACATTGTATCATATAATACCCTATGAAATGAACATATGATTAATATACAATTTTTATTATATGATATTGTTATACGATATTTTGTCAAAACAGTATCCATGTATATCCAAGATCATTAACTATGATTTTCAAATAATATGATAAAGGTGGTCTCATAAAGGTGATTACTCAAGAAGGTGATCCCTCGTCTCGGTGAGCTTCGTAATCTGTTATTACCTATGTTTAAGAATCGGGCTTATATGCAATTGAATAGTGAACTGCGTTCTATCTAGAAAGCAATTCGCAATTCAAAATTTAGAATTCATATTTTGGACCTGAATTTTTCAGGGGCATCTACTAGTGGTATTTCACTACCACTGTGAAAATATGGTGATGCAGTTATCTATAGTTTCTGAGAATCGGGCTTATATGCAATTGAATACTGTGGTTTCATTAATATTCAAGGGCATCAATTTTCGTGGATAAAGTGAAAATCACAATATCAAGTATACGTAAATTAGTGGCCAATGAACCTATCAATACAAAATGTTAATTAAAATTGCACTTCAATGAATATTTAATTTCGTGGATCAACTAAACAATGATCCACGCAATTCATATCCTTATCTAGTGACACACTAATAACTATATTTTTATTCATATGCACTGATAATAAATGAAAATAATATATATATTTCAAAGTACATTTTATTTATTTTTTATCCATGCTTGCGTGCATGCATATTTCAGCATGCGCAGTCTAATATTTCCGGACACGACTTCCTACTAGACTGTGAAACTTGCAAAGTTGCGTTAGCGCGACGGCGTGTTAAGCAAAGTTGTGTTAGCGCGACGGCGTGTTGTGCAAAGATCCACGAAATTCATATCCTTATCTAGTGACACACTAGTAACTATATTTTTATTCATATGCACTGATAATAAATGAAAATAATATATATATTTCAAAGTACATTTTATTTATTTTTTATCCATGCTTGCGTGCATGCATATTTCAGCATGCGCAGTCTAATATTTCCGGACACGACTTCCTACTAGACTGTGATACTTGCAAAGTTGCGTTAGCGCGACGGCGTGTTAAGCAAAGTTGTGTTAGCGCGACGGCGTGTTGTGCAAAGTTGCGTTAGCGCGACGGTGTGTTGTGTACATGTGTTAGCGCAATGTCTCGTTTATCTGAACGCAATGTCGCGCTAATGCAAATGGCCCTATCCGGACACCATACAGATCTCAAAAACTATAGATTACTGCATCACCAAATTTCACAGTGGTAGTGAAATACCACTAGTAGATGCCCCTGAAAATTTCGGGCCCCAAAAATGAATTGCGAACTGCGTTCTAGAACGCAGTTCACTATTCAATTGCATATAAGGCAATTGGGCCCCAAATATAAATTCTAAATTTTGAATCGCGAACTGCATTCTAGATAGAACGCAGTTCACTATTCAATTGCATATAAGGCAATCGGGCCCCAAATATGAATTCTAGATTTTGAATTGCGAACTGCGCTCTAGATAGAACGCAGTTCACTATTCAATTGCACATAAGGCAATCGGGCCTCAAATATGAATTCTAAATTTTGAATTGCAAACTGCGTTCTAGATAGAACGCAGTTCACTAATCAACAATTTGAATTGCGAACTGCGTTCTAGATAGAACGCAGTTCACTATTCAATTGCATATAAGGCAAGCGGGTCTCAAATATGAATTCTAAATTTTGAATTGCGAACTGCGTTCTAGATAGAACGCAGTTCACTATTCAATTGCATATAAGGCAAGCGGGCCCCAAATATGAATTCTAAATTTGGAATTGCGAACTGCGTTCTAGATAGAACGCAGTTCACTATTCAATCGCACTAAATTTTGAATTGCGAACTGCGTTCTATAGAACGCAGTTCACTATTCAATTGCATATAAGGCAAGCGGGCCCCAAGTATGAATTCTAAATTTTGAATTGCGAACTGCGTTCTAGATAGAACGATAGAACGCAGTTCACTTTTCAATCGCACTAAATTTTGAATTGCGAACTGCGTTCTATAGAACGCAGTTCACTATTCAATTGCATATAAGGCAAACGGGCCCCAAGTGTGAATTCTAAATTTTGAATTGCGAATTGCGTTCTAGATAGAACGCAGTTCACTATTCAATTGCATATAAGGCAAGCGGGCCCCAAATATGAATTCTAAATTTGGAATTGCGAACTGCGTTCTAGATAGAACGCAGTTCACTATTCAATCGCACTAAATTTTGAATTGCGAACTGCGTTCTATAGAACGCAGTTCACTATTCAATTGCATATAAGGCAAGCGGGCCCCAAATATAAATTCTAAATTTTGATCTGCGAACTGCGTTCTAGATAGAACGCAGTTCACTATTCAATCCCACTAAATTTTGAATTGCGAACTGCGTTCTATAGAACGCAGTTCACTATTCAATTGCATATAAGGCAAGCGGGCCCCAAATATGAATTCTAAATTTTGAATTGCGAACTGCGTTCTAGATAGAACGCAGTTCACTATTCAATCGCACTAAATTTTGAATTGCGAACTGCGTTCTATAGAACGCAGTTCACTATTCAATTGCATATAAGGCAAGCGGGCCCCAAGTATGAATTCTAAATTTTGAATTGCGAACTGCGTTCTAGATAGAACGCAGTTCACTATTCAATTGCATATAAGGCAAGCGGGCCCCAAATATGAATTCTAAATTTTGAATTGCGAACTGCGTTTTAGATAGAACGCAGTTCACTATTCAATCGCACTAAATTTGAAATTGCAAACTGCGTTCTATAGAACGCAGTTCACTATTCAATTGCATATAGGGCAAGCGGGCCCCAAATATAAATTCTAAATTTTGAATTGCGAATTGCGTTCTAGATAGAACGCAGTTCACTATTCAATTGCATATAAGGCAAGCGGGCCCCAAGTATGAATTTTAAATTTTGAATTGCGAACTGCGTTCTAGATAGAACGCAGTTCACTATTCAATCGCACTAAATTTTGAATTGCGAACTGCGATCTATAGAACGCAGTTCACTATTCAATTGCATATAAGGCAAGCGGGCCCCAAGTATGAATTCTAAATTTTGAATTGCGAACTGCGTTCTAGATAGAACGCAGTTCACTATTCAATCGCACTAAATTTTGAATTGCGAACTGCGTTCTATAGAACGCAGTTCACTATTCAATTGCATATAAGGCAAGCGGGCCCCAAGTGTGAATTCTAAATTTTGAATTGCGAATTGCGTTCTAGATAGAACGCAGTTCACTATTCAATTGCATATAAGGCAAGCGGGCCCCAAATATGAATTCTAAATTTGAAATTGCGAACTGCGTTCTAGATAGAACGCAGTTCACTATTCAATCGCACTAAATTTTGAATTGCGAACTGCGTTCTATAGAACGCAGTTCACTATTCAATTGCATATAAGGCAAGCGGGCCCCAAATATAAATTCTAAATTTTGATCTGCGAACTGCGTTCTAGATAGAACGCAGTTCACTATTCAATTGCATATAGGGCAAGCGGGCCCCAAATATAAATTCTAAATTTTGAATTGCGAATTGCTTTCTAGATAGAACGCAGTTCACTATTCAATTGCATATAAGGCAAGCGGGCCCCAAGTATGAATTTTAAATTTTGAATTGCGAACTGCGTTCTAGATAGAACGCAGTTCACTATTCAATCGCACTAAATTTTGAATTGCGAACTGCGATCTATAGAACGCAGTTCACTATTCAATTGCATATAAGGCAAGCGGGCCCCAAGTATGAATTCTAAATTTTGAATTGCGAACTGCGTTCTAGATAGAACGCAGTTCACTATTCAATCGCACTAAATTTTGAATTGCGAACTGCGTTCTATAGAACGCAGTTCACTATTCAATTGCATATAAGGCAAGCGGGCCCCAAATATGAATTCTAAATTTTGATCTGCGAACTGCGTTCTAGATAGAACGCAGTTCACTATTCAATCGCACTAAATTTTGAATTGCGAACTGCGTTCTATAGAACGCAGTTCACTATTCAATTGCGAACTGCGAACTGCGTTCTAAAAACCGATTGCCCAAGTTGTTGTACAATAAAAAGTCAACAAAGGTTTATGTTCTTTTCAAGAAATGAGAGACGTTTGGTCTTACCGAGAAAACTCGAAATGTTTAGCAGACGAAATCTCATTGAATTTTTTTCTTGTACATTATTTATCAAGCGTCATTTAAAACAGCGTTTTTGTGATTCTCATGTAGAATTTCTTTGAAAAATGTTCAATCAATTTGTTCAAAAGTTTATAAGAAACTTTAACTTTTAAATTACCGTCAATAATGAAGTGTTTTTGGAAAAATGAATAATTTTAATTGCTTGATGTCAGTCGTATATATCTACGTTTTATATATATAAATACCGAGAGTTTTAATAACGGCTAATGTTAGCGTAGCGGTAACGCGATGGGCTTCAAGCTTGAAATATTTTAGCGTCGTGAGTTCGAATCCCGCTGTCGGCGCTTGAAAGATTTTCGTTGAAAACATTTGCCGTGCTCTATTTCGGCATAGTATGCTTACGCTATATAAATCCTTTAATACTATGCGAAAATAGATGAGTATTGAATATAAAGTGACAAACTGACAGAAGACATAATAATTGTCAATAAACAAGGCCTTTTGAGCGTTTTCGGTGCGTAAATTTAATTAACAGTTATCTCGTCAATATCTACATGTATTTCATACCTATTTAACCCGCATATAAGAAATTCTTTAGATGAGCAATTATAAAAGCATTTATTTGAGATAATTAAAGTATTTATAGTATAAATGTGAAAAATTGCCTTTAAATAGGCATTATAAGTTTTCCAAAAAATTCATATGTCCCAGAGAGATAGGTAGACTATGTTTTCTTGATTTACACAATGCATAATAAAAGCTAAGCGGAGCTATCAGAAGAACAAGCAGAGTTATCGTTCTTTGCATATCCAAATAAAATGAAAGTAGCCCTTTTCACGGAAAGAGATATGTTTTCAATTTCTGAAATTTGTTGGACCTGACACGAAACAGATAAAAATGGGAGACGACGAGGAGAAAATGCGTATGGTAAGAAACAGAAAACTCAAGCACTGAACGATAAGTCCAGTACCATAGCTCTAAATTATAGGCGGATCTATACCGTTAGGCAACACGATCGATTTTCCTCAAACAATTATAATGTTATTTCTTTCATAGTTCACGATAAGAGGACATCGTTCACTCCCTTTTTATTTAAATTGTATATTTTGTCAGGGGATAAACCCATGTGCGAAGCCAGAAAATTTTCCCTGACATTGTGGAATGGGGGAGGGGGTAAATATTGTATTATTGTGATTTATTAGTTCTAGGAGAGAAAAAAAGGTTTCCGATAAATAAAGTAATTTCACTGTGGTGATTTTGTAATTTTAAAATTTCCAATCCACGGCGCCTCTAGATCCATGGTCTATGCTAAGGTTCTCTTGATTAATCAGAGTGGCGGATCCAGGGAAGAATTAGCTTGGAGGGGCCACCAGTAAAGACGGAAACTCCAAACCAAACCGGAAGTATTCTGTTTCCAGCTATTTCATAATTGTGGGGAGGGGGGGGGGGGGTATACACGATACAAATAATTTTACAGCAGACAATTATATAGTTATGATGCGCATTTAAGATGAAAGCCCTCTAATCAATGTATGTAATGGAAATAAATGCAATGTATTTGAAGATTTCTTATCTATGCTATCAACGTTTTCATAAGTATATATAATTATTTACTAGTTTGGAAATATACTAGTATGCATTTATTTTATAGAGGTAATACACAATTTTTATATTATGTATTATACAAATATTTAAATTAATGCTTGAGCAGCAAATAGACCCTAATATTTTTCCGAGGTGCATGGAAGAGCTCAGTATGATCTATTGCCCGAGGCCAACGTTTTATTTCCTAATTCCGTTTTTAGTATTTTGTGTTCACAATTATAAATTACAGAAGTTTTCAGACCATTATGCATTATGCAATGCATTCAGCTCATTGTCAATCAATACCAAGATGACATAAAAGATAAATTTTAAGAACAATAGTAAAATAAACAATATAAAGTTATCTTTTAGTTTTAATCTTGAAGCAATTAAACTTTTTCTAAAATTCGTTGCCGGTCGAATAGATCGCAGTCTATTGACCGGCGGTCCAATAGATCACTGTCTATTGACCAGCAGTTCAATAGATCACTTTCAAACCTGAATACACAAAATAGACGAAAATATTTAATCTGTAAATACTGTAATAAAACAAGAAAATCCCTTTGATTAGGTAATAATTTAATTCTGGTTGTAACGCGCTTTCTGATTGGATAAAAAAATTATTTTATATCGTATAAAGAATGTTGCCTACGTCATAGTAAGACTAACGTCAAAAACACATCAATACGCTTGACGTTACGTTTGAATTTTGTACAATTTTACGTCAATTTAAGGGTCAAATGACCGTTTTTATCTACAATGAAGAGTAAAAAAATTAAATTATAAGCAATGAATTCAATATTTATTTGTTTTATACGATATAAAATGGTTTGAAACAGTTTACGCTTTTTTATAAACCGCTTCGCGGTTTATAAAGCGTAAACTGCCCCAAACCATTTTATATCGTATAAAACAAATAAATATTGAATTCATTCCTTAAATAAATAACACTATTATGTGAGTAAATGAGTGAATACAGTGAACTGATTAGTTTACATGATATTTTCCCGCCAACCCTATTAGTTACAGACTATCTTTACACGTTACTTTTATTTGAAAACAAAAAGGAATGAATAAATGGACTATACAAGGAGGGTCTTTGATAAGAGACTGGAACTAAGAGGTCTAACTTTATAATACTCTCTATCACGTAAATGATCTCCGGTTTTTATCTTAGTGCAGTCTTTGCAAAACCTCAAGTGTTGGAAAACATTTTTCGGAATTGACAACAGTTTTTCTGTCAAGGACATGTACTATAGACTGAACAAATATAGTCTATGTAAGTGTATGTAGATCATTCATTCTTTTGTTTTGAACAGACAACACGTGTACGTGAGCTCTTTCACGGACGTTTTAGCAAACAGGAAGTTACACGTCTCCTTGACAACCATGGCTGGAACCAATTGGAAGCTGTCGATTTTGTCTTTAACAGTGAGTTAGTTCCCTTTGTACCGTACATACAACACAAACAGTTAACTCTCTGTACAACATAAACAGCCACTCTGTCAGTGTGTCTGTCTGTCTGTCTGTCTGTCTCTCTCTCTCTCTCTCTCTCTCTCTCTCTCTCTCTCTCTCTCTCTCTCTCTCTCGTTTATGATATTTATAATGAGTGTACATTATGTAGGTGAGCCACACATTGTGAACCAGCTGCTATCGAACAAATCAGAGGTAAGTTCACTGTTAATATGCTCATACTATACTATACTCATATTACCATACTCATACTTACAACAACTTACTCATTCTCACAATGCCATATTCGTACACGCTATACCATACTCGTACTCACAATACCATACTCATACTCACAATACCATACTCATGCTCACAGCAACATACTTGTACTCATTATATACCTTACTCAACTAACAATTTTACGCTCATACTCACAATGCCATATTTGTACATGTATTACCATACTCATACTCACAATACTAACTCGTGCTCACAACAACATACTTGTACTCAGTATACCTTACTCAACTAAATATTTTATGATCATACTCACAATAACATACTCTAACTCTCAAAATCATACTTGTACTCACTATACCATAATTATAATCTCAATACCATACTCATGATACCATATCTGTACTCACAATACTATATCCTTGTACTCACAATACCTTACTTATACTCAAAGTCATATACTCATACTCACAGTACCACACACGTACTCACAATAACATACTCATGCTCATGACATCCTACTCTACTCACAATAGCATACCTGTACTCACAACACCATACATTTTGCTATTAAATTGTTCATAAAAGTTTTAAATCAGAAATGTAAAATTTTATGCTATTCCCTTACTACTGTTATTCTATCAAGCTCCAGTCTTTGACCCTTTCTATGATCTCAATCCTTATCACTGATATTTTCTCTTTGTATTATTTCACTCTGAGCTATTTCCTAACCCCTGTTATTCTATTAAGCTCCAATCTTTGACCCTCTCTATGGTCTATTTCCTTACCACTGTTATACTATTTGACCGTCTCTATGGTCTATTTCCTTACCACTGTTATACTATTTGACCGTCTCTATGGTCTATTTCCTTACCACGTACCACTGTAATTCTATCTATGTACTATTTCACTATGAGATATTCCTTAACCACTGTTATTCTATATTTGACCCTTTCAGAGAGACATTGTTGGGCTGCGTGAGGATGAAGTTCTCCGTCAGAATGCCGAGAGGGACAGGATCCCAAACCGGAAGCGGCAGTTCGCGTGTGAGGCCTGTGATAACGTGTGGTGGACGAGGGTCCCAAAACGCAAACCGGTAATACCTGGTTACAGTGTAGAACTCACAAACCGGTAAAATCTGGTTACAGTGTAGAAATTAAAAAAACTAGTAAAATCTGGTAACAGTGTAGAACTCACAAACCGGTAAAATCTGGTTACAGTGTAGAACTCACACACCGGTAAAATAATGAAGAACCCACAAACCGGTTAAATCTGGTTACTGTATAGAAATCCAAAACCGGTAAAATCTGGTTACTGTGTAGAACTCACAACATCTGGTAAAATCTCGTTACAGTGTAGAACTTACAGACCAGTCAATTCGGTTATTGTGTAAAACTCTTAAACCGGTGGAATCTAATTCATGTGACAACGTAGAACGCAAAAACCGTTAAGAATTCGTAACTGTTTAGAACTCATAAACCGATAATATCGCAAATATTAGTAAAACCACGTTATTCTGTCGAGCTAACAAACTGGTAAAATCTCGTTACTGTTTAGAACTCACAACCCGGTAAAATCTCGCTACTGTTTAGAACTCCCAAACCGGTAAAATCTCGTTACTGTGGAGAACTCACAAACTGGTAAAATCTTGTTACTATGTAGTATAATAGAGATGTCTTGATGTAATCCAATAAATGAATGATTTGTAAATGATATCAACACTAGGACAGGGACGTACTCCTTCAGAAGTTTTAACACAGGACCTTACATAAGCATGGCTTCTACCAAAACTACTGGAATATCTTGAAGCTCGCAGCACTTTTTGTAAACTACAAAAAGGGTGTAGTTATCAGTCTAGTCGGACTCTGAAAACGGAGTCAACGGAAGTGAATTTCTGCAAACATAGACACGTACTCCTTTTCCGAATACATAAACTTTTTAAGAATTTCAATATGACTATGTCCTTACATTATTAAAATGTTGAAGTTTAGATAATTTTTTTTATTCAAAATGAAACGTCCCACGGTTTGGTACTAAACTATGATCGATACTACATCAAGTAGTTAGTGGAAAGGGGAGCACAACACCGGAAAATGTCCATTTTGAAGTTGCCCGTTCCACTTTTTAAAGTTTATCTATTACGACCACTATACACATGATCCACAGTACTTACATCTGAAGTTCCAAATATATCTTAATATATAAACCGAAAAATGCCCGCCAAAGTAAAGTATGCTTGCTTTCAGCTATGACTTATTTTTTGATTGCACACCTTCACTGTACTGCCATGTACATTGTAGGTGTCAAAGTGTAAGAAATGCCGGCGGAAGTTCGATCCAATACACGAGGATGAGGAATACGGATGGGCCACATTTCGTTGTGACTGTGGAAACGAATTCAGGTGCAGAGAAATTGTTTGTCAATGCTTAACCATCGCTTTTGGCTGTCTTTCCCTTTTTTTAATTCAACATGTTTGTCAAATGAACGAGTAGCGTCATTTATCATTATTTAAGCAGTATATTTAATGTGTTGTTTTATTTTGTTTTGTTTTTTCTTTTGGATTTTTTTTTGGGGGGGGGGGGGGATTGAAGTTGCGTAGTCAAGTGAAACTACCTGTCTATTAATTTCTCTAGCGGTTACGGCCAGAAAAATGTCACAAGAAGCGAATGTTACAGTTGTCATTCAATGGCGCTAGCTGTTTCTGTCCGTCCACCGGAAGCTAGGAAAAACCCGAAGTCCCGCAGTCGACATAGCTGCAATGCCCCTGACTGTACACACCGCACTGACCGCAGCACAGGAAATCAGCCGAGAAGTCACGGACGTCAGAACGCAGAATACCAGGGGAGGGAATATAGAGGTCCAAGGGGTTACGGAGGAGAAGAGTTTGTGTATGGATATGGCCAATACCACGGTCAAGTCAACACACCGGGGAATTTTAATGGCGGTAAGAAGCACGTTTGGGCTATTCTAAGGAATACACGATGACGGCCTTAATACACAGCACACTGTCTCCTCATTGGATGTTTTGATGACTTCTACAGGTGAGTTGTTGTACGATCGCAGAGGTACTCAAAGAGGACATACTAATGGTACACAAAGAAGCGACAATAATACACGAAGGAGCGACAATGCAAGGCTTTATCCTGACCCACCAGGGAACAAACCCTCAGCAGGTGCCGGTATGTATATAAACATGCCACCTTATACCAACATCTGGTATATAGCCAGTAAGTATACAAAAGCTACTTCATACCACCATTTGCTATATATAGCCAATAAGTATACCAACACCGGCTTATACCAAAATCAGGTATATGGCCAGTAAGAATTCCAAAGCCGCTGTATGGTTTATTCTGTTGGTAATTTACTCAAAGTAAGTTATGGTGAGTACAGTAACTATACAAACACCGCCGTACACCAACATTTGGTGTACATTGTGTAGCCGCTAAGTATATAAACGCCAACTTATACTAAAACCTGGTATAAAGCCAGTAAGTATAAAACGCCACCTTATACTAAAACCTGATATAAAGCCAGTAAGTATAAAACGCCACCTTATACTAAAACCTGGTATAAAGCCAGTAAGTATAAAACGCCAACTTATACTAAAACCTGGTATAAAGCCAGTAAGTATAAAACGCCACCTTATACTAAAACCTGGTATAAAGCCAGTAAGTATAAAACGCCACCTTATACTAAAACGTGGTATAAAGCCGGTAAGTATAAAACGCCACCTTATACTAAAACCTGGTATAAAGCCAGTAAGTATAAAACGCCACCTTATACTAAAATCTGGTATAAAGCCAGTAAGTATAAAACGCCACTTTATACTTAAACGTGGTATAAAGCCAGTAAGTATAAAACACCACCTTATACTAAAACGTGGTATAAAGCCAGTAAGTATAAAACGCCACCTTATACTAAAATCTGGTATAAAGCCGGTAAGTATAAAACACCACCTTATACTAAAACGTGGTATAAAGCCAGTAAGTATAAAACGCCACCTTATACTAAAACGTGGTATAAAGCCAGTAAGTATAAAACGCCACCTTATACTAAAACGTGGTATAAAGCCAGTAAGTATAAAACGCCACTTTATACTAAAACGTGGTATAAAGCCGGTAAGTATAAAACACCACCTTATACTAAAACGTGGTATAAAGCCAGTAAGTATAAAACGCCACCTTATACTAAAACGTGGTATAAAGCCAGTAAGTATAAAACGCCACTTTATACTAAAACGTGGTATAAAGCCGGTAAGTATAAAACACCACCTTATACTAAAACGTGGTATAAAGCCAGTAAGTATAAAACGCCACCTTATACTAAAACGTGGTATAAAGCCAGTAAGTATAAAACGCCACCTTATACTAAAACCTGGTATAAAGCCAGTAAGTATAAAACGCCACTTTATACTTAAACGTGGTATAAAGCCAGTAAGTATAAAACACCACCTTATACTAAAACGTGGTATAAAGCCGGTAAGTATAAAACGCCACCTTATACTAAAACGTGGTATAAAGCCAGTAAGTATAAAACGCCACCTTATACTAAAACCTGGTATAAAGCCAGTAAGTATAAAACGCCACCTTATACTAAAACCTGGTATAAAGCCAGTAAGTAAATAATTATTATCCTACACCACAATTCAGTATATAGCCAGTAAGTATATAATATAAACACCACCTTATACCACCTTATGGAATATAGCCAGGAAATATACAAAAACCGCTTTATACCACCATTCGCTATCATATAGCTATAAAGTACTTACAATCACCGCCCTTTACCAGAGGTCGGTGTGTAGCCAGTAAATAATTCTGTCCCTAGCCGTTGTGTATATCAAATAAAACCGTTTATGATCATTAGATATTTTGCCGGTATGTATACAAACCCATAGTTTCTACCACCCGGCATAACTCAGTATGTTGAAACAAATTCTGCAGTGACGGTATTCTATTACCCGGTTGCTTAAGCTTAGTTACCATCAATAACCTGAAAATCACCGGTATCTATTCCAAAACTCTCGTATCACATTCCTCCCTCCACTTCCTTTTACCAGTTCTCAGTAAACTCAATTGTACATATAATCCCCTCAATACCATACATAAAATTTGGAAGGTTTTATCATTCAATGAGTTTTAAATAAATCGATCAATATGAATCAATCAACCAACCAGTCAATCAACCTATCAATCAAATGAGACAATTCCAGTCGGGTTTTCATTTATTAAGGAAAAATCCGGTTATTGAAATGACAGACGGTCGGCTGCCAAAAGAGTACCCGTATTGTACGGATAACTCCTCCTGTAGTTTTCAAGATAGGAAGTTGTTCTTTTGCAGATCAATTGTACATATATCAGAGGTGTGCATATTGCTAGGATTTTGATATCTGATAATTTATGAAAAAAATACCAGCTGTTGAACTTAGTCATATCAATTGTACCTGAAATATTAGAGAAGTGCATATAATTTGGATTTTAAGTTTTGATAATTTATGAAAAAATACCAGCTGTTGAATTTTTTTCGGAGGATATTGTGTATAGAGTACCCCATTTCTCGATAGATAGTGTTTATCAATTTAGGGTTGGCATGGGTTATGGATACAGTTCACATAAAAGAAAACCAGGTTTACTGTCACATTGAAAGCTTTTCACTTGTTGATAAATACCTTTAGAAATGTCAAAGCGATTGAAATAACTAAAATTTACACGACTGTGATGTTCAAATGAAATTGCTGCCTTTAACCCTCTTGTTTTTCAGTTCCCTAAATTCACCAGTTTTTTAAAAAAAACTTTCGCTTCTGAATGACTCAAATGTCGTATATTTCAGAATACATTCCAAGTACCTGCGTGCATCCGGAGTCGCGCCAGGCGAGCGGCAAGAAGCTCGTTATAGTTCCCAGTCTGCCCCATCGTAGTTCCGGTTCCACGGTGGACAGTTTGATGCTGGATGATGACGAGGCCTCCTCTGTTCTCTCTGACTTCCGGCCCAGTGTCGACGTCATTCCGGAAGATCCGGACGAAGACAACAACGACGCCGATAATAACAACAGCAACGACGAGGATTAGATTAAGTGCAAAGGGCTGGGGTTGTCGAAAAGTTTTATTTTGGAATTGTGTTTAAATGATACAAAAACGAAAAAAAAACCAACAACCATGGTCTATAAAAACTATAAAATGTGGGAGAAAAGCTATCAAAAGGCCTGATTGAAGCAAAATAATATTGTTGTGCCCAAATGTTGGTATTGGATACCTTTCATTTGATAAAATCTAATGATTTATTTTAATCTTATTGTTCGTTTTTTACCTGAATACTAGTAGCAGGTTTTGCAGCAACATTTTATGAAAATACAGCTTATAAAGCATAGAAAACCCAAATATTGTGAAGTAATAAATAATAAAGTTAAGGATAATGTATATATAGTTTTCTTTCAAACTTTCGATGTCAATAACTGTAGCTTAATTTCAATAACATGTCAGATACTTTTCTGCAAGTCATGATAGTGAAACCCCTGCAATTTTTACATTCTAAGAATCATCAAATCGCAATTCATGGTCAAATATTGCACAATTAAAATTTTTGGTGATTATATTTTGATTAAGATTAACTTTTATCCCCATTAATTTCCCGGGGCATCTCATACCACCGTAATTTTATATAAAGTGTTGATTTTTGCATTCCTTATTGATGACAAATCTAATGTTTCATTTTTTATATCATTCGTTACTTTTTTCCTTTATTTACTTCACTGAATTTGTTGGTTTAAAACCTACTTGTTTTTTTTGCCTGCAAGGCGTTTGATCCATCTGTATCCTTGTCCATGTAAGTCTGTCTGTTTGTCCGTCTGTTCTCTGTCCGTCCGTTTGTCTGTCTGTCTGTGTATTTAGAGCACCTGTTCCTGTATGTAACACAGTTTTTCAATACAAGTCATTTGTGGCTGAATTTACCAATGAATATAATTTTTTATTTAATTTCACACCATTATTTTTAAATTTATTTCTACATGTGTATAGCTTAAATTTTTACATAATTTATTTAACTTTTTATTGTTTTCTGTTTTGCTATTTTTATCTTGTTAATTTCTTTATTTGTATATACGAGAGTGTGTGTATGGGTTTATCATTAAAATATTTTGAATAATTATAAAAAAAAATTACTTTTAAGTATTTCATATTCATATGTTATTTGTCTGGATAATCATTCCAAGATAATTAGGGCAGCGTATCTTAAGCCGTCATAATTGTACCTGGGAGATTAATATGAATGTAGTGAGTTTTTGAATTAATTGTTTGTTAAACAGATGATCTTATTTCTCATGTTGTTCACTGCACTGTTTTTGATTGACAATAAATCTATTGTTTTTGATTGACAATAAATCTATTGTTTTTGATTGACAATAAATCTATTGTTATTGATCTACAATAAATCTATTTCTGTTTGTTGAAGAAAGGTTTTATGTAGCTACGTTATACACGGTGACTCCTTTCTTCTCTCAAATACCAAGTCTACCAGAACAGATGTTAGAGTTGGTGACTTGTCCCATCATGGTTCAATAAATGAATGGACAGAATCTTTACAGTATCATTTTTGAAACACAGATGATTCATACCAACTTTCAATGGCTCTATATGAATTTTTCTCTAAAAAAACCCCTGAAAAATCATATAATTTTATGAGAAGCTGATATTATTTTCCTATTTGTGAAATCAGATTCCATCCTAGAGACCACTGGTTAGAATCTCCGATCAGTCGCAAGTACAGATCGGGATCATTTTCTATATTGAGAAAATTGATACCTTTACCACCAAGACTATTCATAAAAATGTCCATTTTTCACCAAATCTATTAATAAATATGCCCATTTACCACCAAGATTATCTATAAATATGTTTATAAATACATGTGTACGTCTGTTTAACACAAAGTCTATTTATAAATATGTCTATTTACCACCAAGACTATTTATAAATATGTCTATTTACCACCAAGTCTATTTATAAATATGTCTATTTACCACAAAGTTTTATATTTATAAATATGTCCAATTATCACCAAAAATATTTATTTATTATAATACTAGACTTTGACCCTTGCGTGCACAGGTTGACATTGCGTACGATATCGGACATTTACGTAATGGATACATCGACACACCGTATTGTTGACATTTACATAACCAAGCTTTAAACCTACAATAATGCTACAATGTATTTATTTAACTACACTCTGCTTAGTTAGAATACTCTATCTTTGTCTCGGGACAGGCCTTCACCACAGTTAAAATGCCCTCCATATACCCGTAATGTAGCAAAATAAATTGCAGAATAGCTCCGAAACAATTTTTGTGAACATTAATGAAGTTGCATTGAAAATAACAGTCAACTTATTCATAACAAACCATTTAAGGGCTGTAAATACCTTTCATCTAAAGATTTAATTCATATTAATGAAGAATTCCACACTTTTTCACCAACGTTTTTAACTCGCTTCGAATTTACACATCATGTTGACATTCGGGGTTTTTCATATTAAATGCACCGGAGTTATTTCCCGTACTTCCTTTGATGAACAGAATATTATTATGACAAATTTTAAATGAAAATTTACACGTTTATGTTTTTGTAATATCGTTTCTGAGTTTATCCATGCAAATCTGATATTGTTGAAAGATAAACTAAAGATTTAGCGTGAATGTAATGCGCATGCGCAAGATTGTAAACTCCAAATAATCCAGATGATTTCCGGATTTTGTAAAGGAATTCTCGTTAATTCTTAATTAGCGAAGCTTGATTGAGAAAAAATAAAAGCAAATTGGTAATCTTCAAGTACCAATAATGTTTAAAGTATATAAAACAAAAGACAGTACTAGTAATCTTCCGATATCTCGGTATTAAAGCCCAAAAAATCGAGTCTATTATTTTGAAATAGTAGTATAGATGTCCATTTACGACTAAGTCCACTTATAAATATGTCCATTTATCACCAAATCTATTATAATATTTCCATTGACCAGGTCTGTTTATAAATATATCCATTTACAACCAACACTATACATTTTTTTTTACCACTGAGTCTGTTTATTGATTAATATTTATATTTGTAAATACATAATATACATGTATTACATTTCATTATATGAATCCATGTGTGCAAACCCAGAAAAGATGACACAGAAGAAAGATGACACAGATGTTATGAAGAAATACAGATGTAATACATATGTAACACAAAGGTTACACAGATGTGACACGGATGTAATACAGATGTAACACGGATGTAATACAGAAGAAACACAGATGTGACACGGATGTAATACAGATGTACATGTAACACGGATGTAATACAGAAGTAACACAGATGTGACACGGATGTAATACAGATGTAACACGGATGTAATACAGAAGAAACACAGATGTGACACGGATGCAATACAGATGTAATACTGAAGTAACACGGATGAAATACACATGTAACACCAGTCTGATGTAATACAGAAGTAACACAGCTTCATACAAACATTCGTATATATCACAGATAGTGGAGATCAGCATCATAAGCTCCTTAGATTCTTTGATCCGCAGACATACATGCACATTGTTACACGGGAGCGGATCAAAAGATCATATCTTGATTTGAATTTTGATGCTCTATTATTGATCCATACAATTTGATTTTTTTTTTGCTTACCACTGAGAAAGTTTGCCACAAATTAGGATTTTTCTCTCGACCAGTCAAAGATGTGCTTTTAACTGCTGAAATATTGATATTTATGACAAAGATATTGCATGTATTTTATTCGATTTGTTTTTAGAACAATACCGCTAGAGTTAACAACAGTGTTAAATTCCTGTCAGATAATCTTAAAATTTAACAGCAGTATTTGACTTTTATTTCGGACTTTTCGTGACTATACATCGAGACGGGCGATGTCAAATGTAGGTTGACCTTGACCCTTGTCCTCGGTCAATTAATATCTGACAAGGACCGTAAGGTCACGAGTAAGACAAAAGGCCAAAGTCATTTATTAACAAAATATAATTACATATGATACTATTAGCACTTGATATAACATGGATAATGTATTGAAAATTTCAAAAGACCAACGCTACCTAATATTTTGACATCTTGGGGATCACGGCCATATTACACTTTGAATCGACCGATTACGTCATAAGTATGCATTTAAGCGTTCAACATTGGTAGGAATATAATAAGAGTTGAGACATTTCTTTTTTTTATAATGTATAAGTGAAGTGTATGTTGACAATAGTTCGTATTATTACCATTCCTAACAAAATACTTTTAAAACATTTTCCAATAACACGAAATAGATGAACACTTGCCAACGAGTTGCATAGATGATTTATATGTACATATATACATATTATAAAAAATAAACCTGAATATATATCAATAAATAATAATTATTGGTCAAGCACTAAGAGTTTTTTTAACCGGCGCTTTACCGGAAATGACCTTTTGGATTGCCTGCTTGAACTTCACAGAAGAACTAGTTTTTCTCTGTCGGCCTTCCCGCGCCATTTTGGCACGTCTGTACTCCCGGAATAAGTCTTGGAACATGACGTCAATGTCGGCTACCTGTGTCCAGTCGGCGGCCGACACCTCGTAGAACTTGCAGCCGATCTCGTCAGCAAGCTCCGAGGCATCAGACACCGGAACCTGGCGATCGTGAAGCAAGTCTAATTTATTCCCGACGAGAATTCCGGAAATGTTCGTGGATCTTCGGACGTTTTCGACCTGTTTTTTAAGATTGATGATTTCTTCGAAGCTGTTTCGGTCCGTAATTGAATACACAAAAAGGAAGCAGTCCGCCCACAACGCGTACCCGTCCTTCCATTGGTCAGGCTCCTGTCCAATAGAAACAGACTTCTATACAATCACAGACGGATGTAGAAGTACGACAAATACAGTAAAACTGTTGTGTTTCTAAAGTAATACTCCTTGTAAAATAACACCGGAATCATAGAGCTGTTTAGACTTGGGTCAGAATTTGTATACATTTAAAAACTTTTATTATACGTGCAAATGTTTTCTTATTGATACCTACATGTACATTTAGTCATAATGATATTCAATGGCTTCACATTTTAAGTTATGGCCGATACTAGTTAGTCTTTGATGAATGACTGAAAATCTAACTTTAATCTAAGATCTTCCATATTCCTATGCCTGCGGGTCCCAAACTAACCGTCAGCTAGACGACTGTGTGGAAATATTAGCGCTTTATAGCATTTGAAATTTTTTTCAATGCATCAAATACCGGAAGCAAACGATGACGACGAAACCAAAATCACTTAATATACCGGTATATACCCCTAATATCCTGCTTAAACTTTCTGAATTTTTCTTCCCTGTATTTAATAGAGACTTTCATTTCAATTTGATGTATTTATGATGCATAAAATGAATTCATGAATTATGGAAAATACTACTACAGTGGTTCATCGGATCAGTTCCATTTGCTGGAAAACTACTGGTTAATGGTCTAAGTGGGCCAAAAAGACTGTGATGTTCTGTGTCTTATATTATCAGAGGAGAACTGATGATACACAGTGCAATTGTAATATGTTAAACATGAAATAAAGGACGTATTTAAGATGAGAGGCTTTAGGGAAATGGATAAAAACTGACAAAGTTTCAGAAAGACAGACAACGTACCTGGCCAGCGGTGTCCAAAATCTCTAGTCTGACGTCATCGTCATCGATTGCCGTCTGCAATTTGTAAATACTCTCTGAAAATATACAAGATGGATGTACAAAATGTGTTTGGTCCTACATGTATCCAAAAAAATACATGCATGTGTGATTTTACTTATGAAATAAATACTCCCTGTAAAAATACATAATATATATGTGTGATATAAATATTCTGCGTAAAACTTTATTTATTTGTGACTCTTCTTGTAAATACTATCTGTAAAAATACATGTATGTGTGATAGTGATTCTACTTGTAAATACTCCTACTCCCTGTAAAAATACATGTATGTGTGATAGTGATTCTTCTTGTAAATACTCCTACTCCCTGTAAAAATACATGTATAGATGTATGTGTGATAGTGATTCTTCTTGTAAATACTCCAACTCCCTGTAAAAATACATGTATGTGTGATAGTGATTCTACTTGTAAATACTTCCTGTAAAAATACATGTATGTGTGATAGTGATTCTTCTTGTAAATACTCTTACTCCCTGTAAAAATACATGTACATGTATGTGTGATAATGATTCTTCTTGTAAATACCCCTACTACCTGTAAAAATACATGTAAAGAGTATGTGTGGTTGAGAATGAACGGGGTGATTAATTAACGTTTTTAATTTCAAGTGCATTTCTTCTTAATGTTATATTGTTTTTGTCATACCATCTGATTTATGATTTTAAATCTTCTCTTTACCCTTCAAAAACAAATAGAGAATGTTAAGATTTCGAGTGATTGGTTATTATATATCAAAAACATCATACACCCACAACAGGCACCGCGTACAAATTAATAAAACCCCAATGCACCAATACCAGTTCCTGTTTGTTTTCGCATTATATCGATTAAACCTGACGTTCTGCAGAAAATCGGTGAATGCATTTTGCTGTCCTTGACTATTTCATGAAAGAAATTAAATTACGCTATCTGTTGATCGAAGGTGAAGGGAAGAATTCTTTTAAATGTACGAGAGGTTCCACTCTGACATCTTGTCTCTCTCAATGAAAGTAAAACTAGAAACTATTATATAAGAGCGAGGCTCATTAGATTTCCGGTTACTAAGTTTGATGGCAAAGATAATGGAAGATGATCTTAAATACCACGGATATTGAAAGGGAATATCAATTACTATATCAACTCTTCTTTTTCTTTGACAGGAATGTATTAATTTTTTGCTCAGAAAGTGCAGCTGTATTTTTTTTCCATTCGTTTGAGGAATTTTTTTTTCGGTGCGTTGTTTCCGGTAAGAGATGATAAGAATTGGCAGGGTCTGCTCTATTGCAATCGTATAGCCTTCAAAAAAATCTCGTCTTGTTTTTATTCATTTTATTTCTATTATTTATTTTATTTTTCATTTTTTAAAGACATTTTTAAAATTTTGATTGCTTGAAGTATAATTTTGGTTGCTTGAAGTGTCGTATAAAAGTGAACTGAATTCACTTAATGGTATAGTTTGTTCTTTGTGCTCAAGACATTTGTTTCTCATTTTCAAAGTTAAAATGCCATTTCAAGTTTCGTAGCTCTATTCACAATCACAACATGTTTTTGTTTTAATTACTTTAATTACATTTCATGCCCTACTTATGTGCTGACATCAGTATAACAGTTATAGCACTCGTACTATAGGTAGGACAGGCCAAGCCCCGAGACCACTAAAGGTACTCCCCACCCCGTTAACGTTACCTATCCTTTTAATGATAGTCCTTCACGCCATTAAAGGGACTTGGACACGATTTGAAATAAATAAAAATATGT
The DNA here is from genome assembly GCF_902806645.1 of Magallana gigas. Lineage (NCBI taxonomy): Eukaryota > Metazoa > Mollusca > Bivalvia > Ostreida > Ostreidae > Magallana > Magallana gigas. The sequence goes on from NC_047563.1 coordinate 66,068,642, forward strand.
TTATTTTTTCTGTATAATATGGTTTACTGGTGCATTTTGAATGATTGACCAAAATATTAAATGTTAAAGTCAAGTTACAAGCAAGATACAGAGGTAAAAATTGATTGTTATGTAAACAAAGCTCGAGTCTTATAGTTGTTTACAAACCATTTTTTAGATAAAGTGACACGTAAAAAACAATTTAATCTAATTCAATATCTTCCTAAATACCATTATCAACAAAAGAAAGATACATTTGATTGAAACTTACACCAATACTATACACATGTAAAAAATGACAATATTCGAGCTTTGTTTACAAAACAAAGAATTATAAACTCTGTTTCTTGTTTATAACTTGATATATGACTTTCAAATTTTGACATAGCATTATAAACTTCTATATTTATCATTATAAACATTAAAAATGGAAAAATAAATTTTGAAAATTTTAAGTGAAATCGTGTGTAAGTCCCTTTAAGATTTCAATGTTTTTCTGAATATGCTCTTGCTATAAACCCTGTCCCAAGATATTTATGCAGGACATTTTCTTGAATTATTTGATATTGATATAAATACTTCAGTGTTTAAACGATGATCATCTAATATTATGAACTCCCCCCCCCCCCAAAAAAAAATTCTTCTTTGAAACGCTCCCTCTAGCTTATCAGGTTTCAATGCTACATGTAGGCTAACCATAATAAGTCTACAGTGATTTTGTGAATGTACCCTTAATGATAGCGTTAAAAACTGTTTGAGGTGTCTCAAGTACTCCCGAATACATAAAAGATGTTAACATTTCCCATTAAAGATCTCCTCAAGAAATTTGTTCTCGTTCCTGAGAATGTGAGTTTCTCTGGGTAATATCAGATGACGTGACAATGAAGAAATCTTGGATTTTTTTTTAGCTGCAGGTCTGTAGCTCCCGGTCTGAAAAAATTCGGATGGTCGTCCATCCGAATTTTTTCAGACCGGGAGCTACAGACCTTCAGCTAGGATTTTTTCTCTTTTGAACTTTATTGACAGGTATGTTTCTTTTCAACACAAATTGTCAAAAATTGACGGAAAGGATGGCTTGAAGCAGACTTTGTGTAACGTATTGACGCGTTTGTTTGTCAGTAGATATAGTATATCAGTAGGGCGTAGCTATCTATTTCTTGCGTCAGAACAAGTAATATGTGACGCTAGTTTGAAGCGAAATTGCACCGATTGCATGTTCTAACATCAAAAGCTAAAAAATCTTGTTGATTCAAAGAACCAATCGACTGGCCTACGTCACATTGCCATTGGACACAACTATCCAAAATACAAGCTCTTGTTAAAATGGTTCTATCATACTTTTGGCCTGAGTTCGTGCATTTTGTTCTCACGACCCCCCCCCCCCCCCCAATCTGTAATGTGCTAGTGTGATGGTGTGCGATGTGGAGGACCCTTGAGTAGAGGGTCCGCTTCAGAGCTGACTTTTCCAAGAGTTGTCGATAGAAGAAGTTTCGTGTATAGACTAAAATTATAGACATTGTTCTCGGTATTAAAATAACATGGGTGTATCGTAAATTCAAATGATAATACACAGGTATATACGCATAAAGTTGCTAATCTAAAGATGCTTGTTATATACCTTGTAAGTACATGTATCATAGTACGACACATTATGTACATTTAAAATGAAAACTTGTGGTTTCGATTCTTTGTACAAGGTGTATCATCAAATTTCTTCAATAACAGTCTAAACACTCAAATGATTATTTAGTAATTAATAAGTATTCATTTAAGGATGATCAGAACATTGAATAGAACCGCAAAGCAAAAATATATCATGCACTGAATGCTGCATAAAGTAACCCAGACATTAAGGTAAAACATCGTGATCTGAACCACTCATCATTCTAGGGGTCAAATGTACATTGAGGTGAATGGAACTAGAGAAAAACGATGCAGCTCTCTCTCTCTCTCTCTCTCTCTCTCTCTCTCTCTCATTTCCTCATGATGTTGAATGGAATCTAGAATCTCACATTCATTCATTCATACTATTGACATATATATATCATTATGTCACGCATCTGAATTTATTACATCTATCGTTGTCTTATCATCACACAAAGTGTTACTTACTAACAGTTATATCGCTAAAACTTTGACAAAGATAAACGATTTCATGGCATGTATAAAGAAAAATTGCTCTTGAAAGAACATAAAAAATCGTTTGATTTTTTTTTTTACTAAATGATTGTTTTGATCAATTCCAATAATATCAAACATTTTTTTTTTTAAAAGGATGAAAAGAATCCTTGAACAGCAGACTACACTGTAATGCATGCTCTAATTGGACATCTCCTAGAGTTTAATTAACCCTGCACATGTAAAAATTAGACATTTGCACTTGTGCTATAGTTACTATAACTATAACAGAAATACTAGATACACCACCCCCACCCCCACCTCCGAAATTTAATGCTAGAGTTGCTCGTAACCTGTTAAAAATTGTTTTGACGCGAGACTTTTCCCTAGCTGACGTTGACGAGTAGCTTTTTTTTCAAATTAATATGACGCAGAGTCTTCGACTCTGATATTAACTTCATTTGTTTTTAACCAATAACGCTCATTGTCTTTACAATATTAAAAGATTAGTACTTCAGGCGCGAGGTATAGACATTTTGGCTGCATTGCACAACATAATTTGCAACATATATACGACGACCTATTGAATAAATGCTAATTTTTTTTTTATCAGCTGCCTTATGGAGTTGAGAAACAGTATAATACTTTGATTGAAATAATATCACTTCAAGAGACTAAAATAAATTCAAGACCTATTTCATAGGCCTCACTTCTGTGTAAATCGCAGTCCGAATTAATAAATGATAGCATTTTCAATTTTAAAAAGGTGTGCCATCTACAAATTGTATTGTAGGTCCTCTGATTTATAATCGCCACGCATTGAATTGCGTGTTTAATTTCATTTTGGTATAATTTTAATTTGTTATAAACTTCCTTTTCAAATAAAGACCTTGGAGAGCCTGTTACATCACGTGACGCCTGTTTGCTGTTATAAGGGTTTAGATTTTCAGCTGTAAACCCCCAAGTTTGTGGCTACAAAGGGTGTATCTAAATTTAAAGATTTGTTAAGAGGAATTGGCAGAGAGGGTGTATAATAAGATTTGTTATACTTTCATGTTAAATACTGAAATCTGATTGGTTAAGACGCAGTTAATAATATTTACTATTACCCTCAGCGTTAGCAACGCACTTGGCAACGGGTAACATTAAAAAATGTTACATGCGCGAAAATTATGCGCGTACGGTTCGCTGTAAAATTCACGTTATTCCTATATAAAAGCAGTAAAATTTTCTTAAAAATTTTAAAAAAGACATTCAGTATAACAAAATAAATAGTGCCTGTTTAGGAGGGTAACAGTTGAAATTGACACCCCTCGAAAACCATTGTCAACCTCCGCTTCGCGTCGGTTGACAATGGTTTTCTCGGGGTGTCAATTTCAACTGTTACCCTCCTAAACAGGCACTATTTATATAATATACAAGTACATTCACCGAGGCATTATCTGGAGTGAGAGCTTGGCTCTTGATTTGCCACAAAATTTATTTTCTTTTTGTTGAATACTATCTGTGTAACATTTTGTTATAAGATATCAATGATAGTTATGTATGAGTAATAGATTACTACATGTAGGGAATGTAGATCGTTATCTGATGATATCGTATAAAGATTTATGAGTTTAGATCTGAACTCTAGAAAAAAGTTCTAGAAGAGATTGATGAAGGACCATCGTGCATGTTTACATGTATGTACATTTACAAGTATATAAAGGAACCGTCAACATGAGGCAACGTTGGGTACTTTAGTAAATAATAAATTTTCATAATAGGTTCGATTAATAGTTAAAAGGATTAATAGATTAAAACATGCGTTTGTTCTTGGTACTTGATTTCTCCTTACTGTCTGTAGTGGGCACATTTTATAAAATCTAATTATTTGTAATCTTAGTTATACCCTGAGGACGTGTTCAGAGTATTTTTTGCTGTATGCACCTATGCAGTCTTTTGCGACTGTAAAAATAAACTCGAAAGGACATATAACAACAGATTTGTGAGTGCATTACTATCAGCACGATGTGTTCAAAAGATATGATATTTGATCAGAATTATGACCCAGGTTTTTTTAAAACTTAGTTTTAATAAATGTCAATGAATGGATTGTATCAGACACGATCAAACAGTAAACAAAGCACTTGATGAGCCCAGATACTGGGAACCTATATCTGAGGTCGGTATTTTTTTTTTACACTCAAACCGTGGATCTTCACAGCGTATGTAACTCATCACCACGTGTATCTCACTGGTTTATCATCACCACGTGTATCTCACTGGTTTATCGGTGATATAAACAGCAACTACAATGAAATAAACACGACCGCCTCGGCGATGTTACACCTGATATATTACAGCGCACTCAGTGATTTTTTTCATACTTAACATCTTGTTAATATAATGTAAGTACAACGTAACATCAATATATGACGATACGGCCGTTCTGAATCCTCGGTGTTTTACGTTTCTAGGGTTATAGACGTGTCAAGTGCCTCTCGAGTCTTGCTAATATTCAATATCAAGTGTCTGCTAGTTAACGTTATTATGCCTGCCGTGAAGCTACATTTGACTTTCACTAGAAACCTTTGATATTTGTTTCTGATCCGGGACCAGAAACTCTTGGCTAGCGAAGATGGCTGTTTGACAGGGGAATGCTTTAAAGATACCATTAATATTTCTTTAATAATATTCCCTCCCAATTATTTCAGTGAACAATTTTATAGAAAAGGACTGAAATTGCTAATATGATACTACATACAGTACAATGGGATCAAAGACTTCTTTGTTGCAGAAGTTTTACTGGCTAAAAGAGATAGTGCCGTAATCTGGATTTGACATTTGACGTTTGATTGGCGCTTCTTACAGGGTCGATAACTCTGACCGCCCGTACATTCCCAGATTACGTTAGGCTAGAACGTCAATTTTTCAAGTTTATAAAGCATCACAAGAAAGGGAGCGAATATGACGTAATGTAGCTTCATTGACCTACTTTATCGGTCATTGATCTTCACGCGGTTCGTTATTTTTTATAACGTGCATGTATAAAGAATTATTGGCGAGTTTCGTCATATCCATTTTACGGAACCTCAAATGATCACGTGGGTCACAAGGGACATCACTTGACTTATAGAGTTATTGCAAATGTTTCAATATGAGTAAGATTTGACAACAAATACAATCTATTAATATCCAAACTTTTGCTGATTTTCTAAGATCATGTTAAGGTTGTTGACGGTGTCCACAGCTATAGAACCACGTGTCTTGACAGACAGGTACTGTCGGTGAGTACTCCGTGAATCACGGCTACATGTACAAACAGTCTTACTGTAAGTTTCATCTCAAGCATGCATCTGCTTGTCTAAAGGTCATTGGGAATTTAACTTCAAAAGGAATTAAAATCCTAGGAATGTCATAAAAATCCCACATTTCTATTTTTCTGCAAATAATGTACGCGCCTTCTCTTTAAAAGGTTTAGTGGTCGACACATTATCCATCAGATTTACTAGTACATGTACCTTAAAATTGAGATTAAGATTGTTAAGCCTTAAACTACTGAGTATCAAATAGTAAAGTAAAATTCCAAAAGTTGCAGCTTTAAAATTAAAAATTCATTCTTTAGTTATATCTTTATATAAAGGCCTCCTCCAAAAGGAGATTTATAAATTCTACCATCTCTAGCCCTCTTAATCTCAGGTCGTTTTTTTGTTTTTGTTTTTTTTACTTCTGTTAAATCAACCCCAAAACATGGACCACTTGTTTGGTTTATGGCAATTAAGGGACCGTTTCAAAATATATAAGGGTCTGACTTTACAACCAACGTCTACCAACCGCCTATAGTAATGCGGATATATTGAAATAATTTGCATGGTCTCCTGAATTTCAATATATCCGGAGTAGGATGTACTAAGTAGCTAGATATGAGTGAAATATTCTCGACTAGATCATTAACAACAATCGACCAGATCTTATATAGGCCTACATTACGTGAGAAATCTTCACAATCAAACCATACATCGGCATACTTATGTTTCCATTTCTATAAGAAGGTCATGTATAGTTTATTTATTAAAACTCAAAATACAAGCTGCACCGCTTCGGCCTCTTCATTAGAACTTGGATTACCGTGAGTGATTACAAGTACATTAGACTGGATTATTGGATTATCCCGGGAGGATGAATAAAACAACATGGCGGCCACTGCACGTGATACAATGCAATAAATGCCGTTAGTCATGTATAGTCTATGATTATATATATACAAAATGACTATTTTAATATCGTTGATGTGTGAAGGATTTTCAAATTTGGATACCAGGGTCGGGATAAGACGGTGTGAGTCGTTATCAGTTATTAGGATGGCGTTATACATGGTCACCCGGCCAACCCGAGAACAACCCCCTCCATCCCCCTAGCCTCATCAGACAGAGTTCCCGTGACCGCGCGGGGTCACTGAGTGTGAGCCGGTATCTCCCCTCCCCCCAGCGTTAATTTTCCGGCCAGTTATTCTCCGATTAGGTCGTGTTTGTTCACCGTTCTGAGGCTGATTAAAACCTAATCTACTGGCGGCTCAGCGGCTCATTTCCGAAGTCACAGTGATCTAGCTGATCTGTGTTTGCAATTAATAAACAAGTACATTCACCGATTAGCTTAAAACAAGCGTTAAAAATACAGAGAATTACGTCCGAATTTCCTCTGTAAGAGTGTACTAGGTTTGATATGGATGAAAGCATATTTATAAACAGCGCTCTAAGGAGTAAGTGAAGATGGCTAATCGTCTCCACGGGGTCACATGTTATAAGGAGTTCTGTACGTATTGGTGCGTAATAAAATAAAACTTGTATTTTTCTGAAATCGGCATTAATCTCTACAGGATTCATTGGTGTGGAGAGAGAGAGAGAGAGAGAGAGAGAGAGAGAGAGAGAGAGAGAGAGAGAGAGAGAGAGAGAGAGATTTACTATACATGTATATAAAATAAAGAATTAGACATATGAAAAAAAATGTTATAAAGTCTTATTAATATAAACAAGTAATCAAAACCGATTAAAAGTAAAGTACATAACAAGCGACACTTTAGTCGGTGGCAGTGGACAACTTGTCAGTGAGATAATGTCATTATGTCAGCGAGAGAATGTCACTTTGTCAGTGAGAGAATGTCACTGTCAGCGAGAGAATGTCACTCTGTCAGTGAGAGAATGTCACTTTGTCAGTGAAAGAATGTCACTCTATCAGCGTCTTAGCTAAATAGTTCGTTTGATTCTGATATTCCATGGATCATAGCGAGTGATGTCAAAATCACTACGCATTGAAATGTCGGTTAAATCAGTTTTAAAACACAACCTTTAAAAATATGTGCCTGAAATAACTGCTCATACCTCATTCATAACCATAATTAACAATTCTTTAAATTAAGTGCACTTATTATAAAGCTGCATGCAATGCTATTTCGGGAATGCGGCTGCGGAAAACTAGAGAAAACTTTATTGGTTTTTTTCTTTAAATCTAAAATGCATCCTATAATTTCTCAATCAAGAACTTGCTGTGAAAATCCCATTCCAACAGTTTAATATCACCTTGACCTAAATTTTTTTTTTTTTGTGGCGGTGATAATTCGGAGGGAATCAATGAGGAATCGTTCTAGGGCCCCTCTTATCACCAGCGCCTGTCTGTGCGTATCTCAGGAAATCTAAAACAAGTTTCACATATAATCGCGGAAAATGGGATTTTATCGAATTAAAAAAAATCTTTAAAAATCAACCCTCTGTTGACCTCGCTGAAGACCTTATCATAAGAGTATGCAATCTTCAAGTTACAACCATGGCATATCTGAAAGTTTATACATTTTAAGAAGTCAAATCATAACGTAATCTCTCTCTCTCTCTCTCTCTCTCTCTCTCTCTCTCTCTCCTTATAATATATATTTAAGTCACACAGGCCACATAAAAAAGACTCACCAAGAGTTGGACAGTATTCCCCGATGAAGCGCTTTGTCAAGTACCGCACAGTTAAAGCTGAAAGATGGACGAATATATCTTGTACGTATGATTTTATTCACACAAAAAAAGAAAATTAATTAGCTGAGGTTTAAACGACTTTAAAACTTTGCTGTTCTCCATTTTCTATGAAAGAGGTTAATTCCTTTTAGGAATGTCATAATCGTGGCGGAAATAGACATAGTGCGTTTGAGCCCCCCCCCCCTTTTTTTTTATATATTTAACAAGAGTTAATATCTGAAGCTAATTAAGACCAGTACCGCCCGGTTCATTAGAATTCCTGGGAGTTTGTTCTGTGAATCCATGCACGCTTCTCCAGCTCTTAAAAATTCTCTAGAAATACGCTGATCAAAAAAATGTTTCTTTATACTGCCGTGGTCTGTACAAACTGAGTTTATCATGGTACAATTTAACAGAGAGTATAGAATAATTGCCATTTTTTAAAATGAAAATGTCAACAAAAGAATTGATGAATAAAAATCTCATCTGCTGAATAAATTGGAAAGTACTAGGCCCTAATGAAGTTTTCAATGACCCCATTTTTGTTTTTATATTGTTCAGAGTGCTGGATTGTCAACAAATTATCCATAAGATGTGCCTCGAAATTTTGAACATGTTATTTTTAAGCCATAGAATATTATTTAGTGAAGAAAAAATCGAAATACAAAGTGTTTCAGCTTTAAAGTTCGATTTTTTTTTCAATATTTTTATACATAGTTCTTCATCTTAAGAACATTATTTAAGCCTATTACATGTATCATGCTGTAAATTTTGAAATTACTTGGTGGGTGTAAATACAAAATTTACAACATGACAACTGTTGTCAAGATGAAAACTTTGTATTCACACCCACCCAGTAAATTCAAGCAAAATTTACATGACACTGTCTTCATGACCAGTGCCCCCTTAGTCTAGAATATTTTAGTACATCACAAACATTTTATATTGCAGTATTCCATTTAACTCTTTTAAATCTGATCGTCCTAGTTATGGCCGAAAGTTTCTTGAAATTAAAATTCATATAAGAAAGAATTTTGCATCAATCTGTCATGATTTCAAAGTAAGATCAACCATCAATGAAGAGAGCTCGTTAGGGTTAATTTACTCACCCGTTTTACCGACCCCTGGACAGCCAAGAACGACAACTTTGCACACGTTGTTTTCACTGATAGACTGACCTCGACCTTTACTTCCATTTGACCCTGACCCCCGATAGCTCATCACAGCAGCATTCACCCCGTGAATTGTCATCTAGATCCTATATACAGAGACACGCGGGAATTCTAAAGCTGAAAATCAAGGCTTTGTCCTCCGATCCCTCTGTTGTGTTGAATAATTATCCGTTCTTTGAGTGAACCCTGACTTTGGTAATCCACAGACACGTTTATGTTGTATGAAAGCTATTCACTGCTCCTCACGCGATGATATCGGGCATGACGTCATGAACTGGTCTCTCTTAGATGTGCGGTTTTTCAAATCCAGGTGGCGTGCGCCGGATCCGCGGTGAAGCCTCTCTCTGCCGCCGTGAGTGGGATGAACCTTTGTCTTGGTCTGACAGCCTCGGTTTAGTTTTTCTTCTCTTGACGACTAGCACCTTTCTAAATACTCCAGAGAAAAGAGAGAATGTTACATAGAAGAGACTAGGCAAACGGTGACGAAATCTGGGGCAAAACGTAGACATATGAAGGTTTTGCCCCCGTAATATGAATGTTAATATCCTTAAAACATAGGTGTGTTATTCGCTGCGAGGGGTTTAAAAAATCATATCTGCTTATCAAACATGCTTATGCTACACAAACAAAATTTTGGATGTGGTGATAACACAATACGATTGACAGCTTATTAAAGCTGGGATAAGTTTTAATCCAAATAAACATATTTGTGAGTCTCCCGTGATGAAGCTGACGAAATATCCCAACAGTAGCACCCAGTGAATCCCTGATTACTTAAAATTCGGTAGCACTTAGTGAATCTGTGAATACATATTGGATGAGAGAGAGAGAGAGAGAGAGAGAGCAGACAGACAGACAGACAGCGAGAGAGACGGGCAGACAGGGGGGGGGGGTGTATACCTTTAATCTTTAAATCTTCAGTTTGACTGTTTGTTTCCTTATTTTCTTTTTTTCAATTCAATTATAAATTTAAGAAAAATCTTTGCTGCGCAAAAAAGTGGGTGGGGGGAACCCCCCTGCCCCCCCCCCCTCCCCGATGCTACGTGCCTGGTATAACGAGCTTCCTGTATATATATCCACACACTGTACAATGTAAACAGGTCCTGATCTCCTGATTATAACAAAGCCTAGCTATAGTTTTTCCCCTGTAGCTTTATAGGTTCATTCGTTATCCTGTAATAAGCTGTGTACCAGCCAAGCATGTAATAGCCAAAAGACGATAATAAGGGAATTATGGTTTTCATTAACAAGGTTTTTCAAAAATCAGGAAAAATAGTATATTTCCGTGCCTGTTTTTCTTTAAAAAAAATAACCGTTGCAAAACCAGTTTTTCTTTAAAAAATAACCGTTGCAAAACCATTATTAAAAAATTATCTTCCTTAACAAGAAGGGTCAGGCTGGAGGGGGGGGGGGGGGGTACAAAGCCACCATAAACCCCTTCCCCTATACCGGAGGAAAAACTTACCGTTGCTCGCTAATCGCCTCGCACCCCACGGCTTCTGAGAGACTCCTGAGGATCAATGCACCGCTAATTCGGGTCTCTACCAGCTGATAAGAGCAGGTTTATATATTTTTAAATGTTTCCTCTCAATGGAATTTTGGCGTGGAATCTTTTTCAAACTGGGTTCTAAACTATTTTATCATCCACTGAGAAGGAGCAAGTTTTCAGCCCCCGAGATGCCCCTGATAATGCCTCCCTTTGGTCGGGGAAAGACTTATCATTTTTCGGTCACCACTCCAAGCCTTTTACTTACTCGGTAGATAATTGTTCAACAAATAGCTTGAGATTACTGCCTTCAGTATCTGTTAAAGCGAAGGCCAGTCTTGTTTATAAATTGATTGAAATTTTGAAACGGAAATTTTATCAACAGAACCTTAAAAACAGCAACAGCGCGCAATTCGATCAACAACATTAAAATTACCCGACATAATCCAAAGACAATGGTGAAATATGAAATCCATTCTAAATTAAAGAGGGTGTGGTTAACATGTATATGCGAAAGCCTTCGAATGGCAGTATATTTTGGTGGAATCTTAGATACCTGTATCTCAGTTCTACACTTAAATGATTCCTGATTAGTAATTATTTGTTAGCATCATCAAGGGTGGCTTATAAGTCAAATGTTTCCTATGAACTTTTTAGCAAGGATTTGTTTGGTTTTTTTTAATTATATAACACACTTACATGCATAAATTGTACATATGCCACTATGATTAATTACATGTACTTACTTATATAATTTTTATATAATAAAAAGTTGTAGAAGTTTACACGTTGAAGGTTTTTTCCAGTAATAAGGCTTAATGTATTTTTTGCGATAGCCTTCCTATATGGGACATATTAAAATAAAATGAAATTCATCTTCAATAGAATTTGAACATAAAAAACAGTTTCTATTGTGTCTTTCAATATTATAAAATCGACCTGTTTCTATCAACAATTGATGTGAAGACAACCTGAATCTGGAAATACACTTTTGATATTTGTTTGGAATAAGTTTCCTTAAATAAAATTGTAAATTATGGGTTGCAATTAGGTATTTGAAAAAAAGAGCATTTACTAGAAATATCTAGTTGAGAAAAAATATACTGTGTAGCTTGGTCAAAAATACGTTGCTTAACAACAATGAGATCTGCAGCTGTTATTATTTGTTTTTCCCACAATTCAAACATACCCAGATTGCATAAAAAATCTTTAACATGATACAACCAGTTTTTTGCATTATGTTTTTCGACACAGTCATATAGTGTATAATAGCAATGTTGAATAATACAATCATTATGGTACAGTATTTTTTTTCCAAAACTTAACTATGTTGAACATTCTTTGGTACAGCAGAGGACAACGTCCTAATTCAGAATAAAATGCTACATTACAAGTTGACCTTTTAACTCCCAAGATATGTTTACAAAAATCAAGATGAAGTTTCTCAATATTAGGTGCTTTGAGTGAACCCCATACCTCAGAAGCATAGTTAATGACACTGCCAACAAAGCAATCAAACAATGATAGCAAAGTATTATGATTAACAAACATGTTTCTAATATTTTTTTTCAATACAAATAATGCCTTCCTGCCTTGCTCAGCAAGTTGTTTCTCAGCTTTAGAAAATTTATCATTGTAGTAAAAAATAATGCCAAGATAAGCAAACTGATCTACAATGTCAAGTGGTTTACCATAAATATACCATTTTTCGCTTTCTTTTACCCTTCCACCTTTTCTAAAAACAACAATCTTTGACTTATCAACATTAATGTGTAATTTCCATGTGCTACAATAATATGTTAATTCATCCAGAAGTGATTTAAGACCAGCAATTGTTTCTGAAAAAATCACCATGTCATCAGCATACATAAGAAGGGAAAGATTCAGTGATGAAATTTCAAATGGTACACATTCAGAATTTTAAAAATTGATTTCAAAATCATTTACATACAAATTAAATAAAATGGATGAAAGTACTTCACCTTGCATTAAACCAAGATTGCTGTTAAAGAAATCACTCAAGTGTCCATCAGAAGTCACACATGCTTTAACATTTTTATACAACCCTTTTATAACACGTAGAAGTTTTCCTTGGATACCAATTTTTGACAATTTTATCCAAAGTTTAGACCTATCAACAGAGTCAAATGCTTTTTTGAAATCAATAAAGGCACAGTAAAGTTTTTTATTATTAGCCAGCGATGAAGTAATTAAAGTATGTAGAGCAAAGATTGGATCACTTGTACCACATTTAGATTTAAAACCAAATTGTGCATCAGTAATGACATTATTTTCATCTGACCATGTTGTAAGTCTGTTGTTCAATACGGAAGTAAAAAGTTTACACATGTTGCTAACAAGGCTGATTCCTCTATAATTATTAGGATCAGATTTATCTCCCTTTTTAAAAATAGGCACAATAATAGAAGAAGACCATGATTCAGGAAAGAAACCTGTTTGTAGTATACAATTAAAAAGTCTATGTAGGATAGGCAACAAATATTCTTCAAATTCAATGAAATATTCATTAAGTAAACAGTTGTCACCATGTGATTTACCTTTTTTTAATTTCTTAATAACTACTTTAATTTCTTCAACATCAATATCCTTATCTAGTTCTTCAAAAATACAATCTTCAGCATCATTGGAGATATCATTATCAATAGTAACATTGCTTTGTGAAGTTAATTTAAAATGATCAAAAAACTCACTTAGTTGCACATTAGATTTAAAATTAGATTTTCGTTTAAATTTTGCAAAAAATTGCTTAGGATTATTTTCATCACCTTTTATATTCTGTCTGTGATATCTTGTCTCTTTGTCCGTCCGTCTGTCTGTCGGTCGGTCCGTCCGTCCGTTAGTTCGTATATACCTTCGCCCGACCGTCCGTTCGTTCGTTCGTTCATCCGTCCGTCAGTCCGTCCGCAGCAATATTTATATATCTCCCTCTTTCAAAAATATCTCATACAAGTCATTGAATATTGTAGAAGACCACATGTTTTAGTGATTCTCTGAATTGATACGACTGTGAAATTCTAATTATCTGAGAAAATTGTACCGATTTTGTTTATATATCGTCGTGCTGTCTGGGTCTCCAGACATGCTTTTGTTTTCCTCATCTGATCCTTTATACCAAAGGGCACCATGTATATAAATATGGGCTGGGTTTTTTTTCGTGCTTGACTGTATGAACGTGTATATCTATCATGTGCGGATCTAGAGGGGGTCGGAGGGGTCCCGATCCCCCCCCCCCCCCCCCCCCCCAAGAAAATGAAAATTTATTAAGTTTACATACATAGTAAAATTTTAATATGCCTCGGAACCCCCCCCCCCCTGCAAACACAATTATCCTTCGGACCCCCACCCTGGATATTTTTTTGGGATCCGCGCATGTCTATGTATATGATAGTCTGTGTATTTGTTCCTCTTGTACCGATACACTTGGTTTGAATGAATAAACTGAACTTGAACTTGATAATTTAAACAACAGACCAGACTTTCAAATTGAATTTCCGGCTATAACCTAATCAGTTTGTTTATAAATGGGTGTTTTATCCTTCTCCACCGAATCGTAAAATTGCCATTATTTCTCAGTTACCGAAAAACCTCACTTGCCCATTTTATAACTGGTTTCTTTTCTTTTCGTCTGAAAACGTATTATTTGAAGTAGCATAGAAAAGGCACTGGAACAGATAAGAACGGGCATGCGCAGATATACCGGTATATATATTTTTTTGGGGGGGGGGGGGGGGGGGGTCAAAAGGGGGGGGGGGTGCCAAGGTAACATTACCTTGTGATTTTAAATTTGAATTCTTGTCTCCTTCTGACATGTTTTGATTTTATAAAACATTTAAAAATATGTCATAATAAAGTAGTCATAATGCCTATCTTAATAAGTGTTAAACTTAAAATGTGTCAGAATGCCACTAGTAACAGCTCCCTCTTGTGACTTCAGTGAGTTGACACGGGTATATTATGTATTCAGACCACTCACTACAGCTGGTAGGTCGCTACCTAAACTTGTTATATATAAACTGTCATGGTTATTTCTGACACGATTAGTACTCGTCTGCATGGTCCGTCATAATGAAATATCAATTCTTTGTTTTACAAAATTATTAATCAATCATTGTTACGATTATAATTATGATTAACACTTCTTTAAGGAAGAAGTTGATGAAAGACTCAGATATACAGTAAATGCCTTAATGCAGTGAAAAGTTTCAATATTTTTTATGTAATATTGTTGATCTGGCTAGGATTGATTGAAAAACATAAAACATGGTTGTGTGTATATACTGCCATTTATTTTTGCTAATAAGAAAAATTAGGCAATAAGGGGAGGTCTTCAAACAGTCATGATATCAATTACCAGACATTGAATGTAAGTTATAAAAGGTGAGCAAATGACCTCCCCCATATTAAACAAAGATGTATACAATATCAACATGTACCAAATATACATACAACAAACATATTGTTGAACAAAAACAGCATTGTACATATCAACAACAACATACATGTGTTATACAGTGCAAAATAAATCCCCAACTATAAAGGTGATGAAGGGGAAGGAGGGTGGGTTGATTGCGGTATTTACAAACTTGTTGACAGCTGACAGTTAAAATGACGTAGTCAAAACATCGCGCGACTAAACGCCGCACTCTGATTGGTTAATGTAGACAATTAAAGAAGATCAGCTAAATACTCAAAAATACTCAAATATTAGAATTACAATTATATCATGACTAGACTATTATTTTTGGTACTGGCATAAAGATAACATATCACAATTTACATAAATGCTATTATTTACAATAATGCTGTATTATGTAATATTGTTGATCTGGCTAGGATTGATTGAAAAACATAAAACATGGTTGTGTGTATATACTGCCATTTATTTTTGCTAATAAGAAAAATTAGGCAATAAGGGGAGGTCTTCAAACAGTCATGATATCAATTACCAGACATTGAATGTAAGTTATAAAAGGTGAGCAAATGACCTCCCCCATATTAAACAAAGATGTATACAATATCAACATGTACCAAATATACATACAACAAACATATTGTTGAACAAAAACAGCCACCAAAAGCAAACAGCAGGTTTGCACAAAAAGACCCCACACAAGGTGGACTAGCCAGATCATGGTAGTCAACAATATGAAAGATGGCAGTACATACAACACATAAGGCAATGACTAACCTCTGCCTTATATGGAGATTTAAATATTAACATATCATGAAGGCACAGATTATCTATACATGTATAACCAAACCAGTTAAAAATTTGCATACCACTATGGACATCTTATTTTTAACCTTGCAAGCATTAACACATCAGTTGACTTCTGCCCTGTGTTAATATGACAGTATAATATACATGTTAAAAGTTTTTATACTATCAAACATGTTTTAAAATACAGATAGACATGTAATCAAACATTTTCAGATGAACCAGTAGGCACATGTTACTAAAATGACAAAATCAAACAACAGAAACAATGGTTAAAAAACTATACAGCAGGCATAAACACATCAGTTTACTTCTGACCTGTGTTATGTTATGTGTAACCACATCATGCACATAGTATAGATAAATGTTATACATGAATCACACTTTGACTAATGTCCAATGTAAGACAAATGATAGGGAATTGTGATGAGAATTGAATTTTGACATACAACTAATCTATACATTGAATATACAACACAAACAATGCATATCAGATACAATTATTTAACACAGCAGTTAACTTCTGAACTGTGAAAACCTTCCAGAAAAATATACATACATAGCATTTGCTATATGTATTTAAAATGTAAAGCTTGACAAACGTATGTATCTACGAATAGCATCAGATTTCCATCTTCCCATTTTTTGAATGCAGTTTTCAGAATAACCCAAATGTGCTGCATGAGTGGCTGCCCCTATCCTAAAGCTGTGACCTTTGTATAAAGCAGGGTTCAAACCAACAAAATCAATAATATTAGTAAGATTTTTCACTACAAATGCATAAGTTACTGGTTCACCTCCCATAAATTGAAACAATGGACCTGACTTGTGGCCAAATGTATGCAAGTAATTATATATTGCTTGAACGGGGCACATTTCCTTATTATTTGATGCTTTAAGATGGATTTGAAAAATGTCATGTGTTTTATTTGTTTTGAAATTTTTTAACACAATTTCAACAGCCACAGGTGTTGTTTGAAGCATTTCAAAAGTAGCATCATTTCTTTGAATTACTTTACACTGATCAGTTTTGGATTTTACCACAATCTCACCTAAACGCAAGAAAGCATTGAAAGCTAACAAAAAAATGGATTTCAGAAGAACCCTAGTGTATAAATTTTTAACAGAAAGATCCATTGATTTTAACATGTTTGACAAAATGGGACCTGTAATCGGCAACCTGGAATCTTTACTAGGTGCAGAATGATGGCATCCCTGTATGATTTTCCTCACTAAGAATGTTTCAGATGGATCTTGAAGGCTAAGAATTTTGTGTACATAGCTTATGGCTGAAACATGAGAAGATATACTATTTGGGGAATAGCCAAGAGAAAACAGACAGGCAATAAAATTGCATAATATTGCAGGTGAAAGAGGAATGGAAGTTATATTTGGAAAGTGTTGAATAAAGAGATTCCATGTTCTTTTGTAGGCATTTTTTGTGTTGTCACATAATGCCGCACCTAAAAGCTGCTGAGCTTGCAAAGTTAAATTTCCAACAGGGGTTCTGGAATGAGTGTTGGGTTGGGTTCCAATTGAGGCATGTATTGAAAGGCTGCCTGAAACTGGAAACGAGACAATTTGTCAGCTGCAATATTGTATTTGCCAGGTATATGTTTTGCTCGAAAATGAATATTCCATTTTAGGGTTGCTAACACTAGGCGGCGTACTAATTTCATAAGAGTTACTTCTTTGGAAGTCTGTTTATTAATAACCTGTACAACAGCTAAATTGTCAGACATGAAGAGAACCTTTTTGTTTTTCATCTCCTCACCCCAAATCTCAATGGCCAAGACAATTGGAAACAGCTCTTTAATAGCAATTTGATAATTTTCCATATTTTCTCGCCAATGTGAAACAAACCAGTTTGAACCAAAAATAGCTGCAAAGCCTAAAGAACCTGAGGCATCTGTATAGAGTGTGATATGATCTGATGAAAACCATTTTTGAGACAAAAACACAGATTTACCATTAAACGAGGCCAAAAATGAAACCCATGTTTCAATATCTGATTTTGTTTCATCTGTAAGGTCTATCAAATCATCATGGTTTTGCACCCCACAGGTCAAATCTATTAAACGACGAAGGAAAGCACGACCCGGAACAACAACCGAACAAGCAAAATTAAGAAGACCAATTAAAGACTGAAGATCACGTAGATTGGTTTGTTCCCTACTCTGCATGTTCAAAAGATGTGTTCTAATCTTTTCAACTTTTCCAAGAGGAAGACGTGCTTCCATTTTTGTGGAGTCAATTTCAATGCCATAGATAATAATGGATTTTGTAGGCGTTTGAGTTTTAGACATTTTGATAGGTACCCCAATAGTTTTGCAAAGATACAGAAAATGTGTTAAATCATTTTTGCAGTTTGGTAAATCAGCTGGCCCAATAAAGAAAAAGTCATCTAATATGTGTGACATATCACCAGCTTTGTATTTTGTCTGCATTACCCACTGTAATGCAACACTCAAACGTTCAAAGACCTGACATGAACTACTTGCGCCCATTGGTAAGCATTTATCAAAATAGAATTCATTGTCCCATGAAAATCCTAACAAATGATAGTCAGCAGGGTTCACTGGAATGATTCTAAATGCATCCTCTATGTCTGTTTTGGCCATAAGGCAGTTTTTTCCATACTTTTGAACTAGTTGTATGATCAAGTCAATTGTATCATATTGAACTGTAGAGTATTCTTTTGGTATATAACTGTTGACTGAATTTTCTTTTGGGTAAGAAAGATCATGAATAACTCTAAATTTTCCTGGTTCCGACTTAGGAACTACGCCTAGAGGAGATGAGACAAATTGAGAATAAGGTGGAGTTGCATAGGGTCCAGCAATTCTTTTCAAAGATAAACCTTTGCGTATGTGATCCTGAATAACATTACTATGTTTCAAAGCAGAACTATGATTTTTTGGAAAGGGGGCATTGGGCGTAGAAACACAACCTATGGAGAAACCATTCTTAAACCCATTCACTAAGTAAGATCTTAGATCTTGATCATACCCATCTAATTCTTTATTTAGTTTGTCCCAATTTACTGGAGTTGTAATTTCTAGCCTCCTGTGTTCGCTGCATGGGTAGAGGATGAACATTTGTGCTTTGGGTGGTTACCAATGCACAATTGACAGGAATGGGAGTATGGGCATGGGAAGAGTTTACATTTTCCACCCTGATTGTAGGCAAAGCAGAAGCGGACTTTGCCCGGTTGTTTACCACGAAAGGGCTGTCCAAAATTTTGTTTGTTGGACATGGCAATACATTTACCTCTTAATTCTTCAATAGGTTTTTGCCAATCTACAGCCAAAGACTCCCTAAGCTTTCTGAAAGATTCGTCATACGTTCTCCAAGCAACATCACCATGCAGTCTTTGCATTTCTCTAATAAAGCTCATGTATTTTAATAAATGGGGAGCTTCTGATGGGTGTTTCTGAATTCTAATGTTAATAAAGATAAGAAAGGCATCAGTCCACTGACTGATGAACATGGGGGTTTTTGATTTTAAACTATGCTGCACATTAATGACCCCCGGAGTAATGCACAGCGTAAGAGGTTCTTCGATTGATTGCGGTATTTACAAACTTGTTGACAGCTGACAGTTAAAATGACGTAGTCAAAACATCGCGCGACTAAACGCCGCACTCTGATTGGTTAATGTAGACAATTAAAGAAGATCAGCTAAATACTCAAAAATACTCAAATATTAGAATTACAATTATATCATGACTAGACTATTATTTTTGGTACTGGCATAAAGATAACATATCACAATTTACATAAATGCTATTATTTACAATAATGCTGTAATTAACAAAACAATAACAAGTATAAACTAGAGCAAAGCTCGTTGCAAAGCAACGAGTGGGTCTTCCGTTCATGTCGGTAGTAAAGCTGGAAGTTCCTGTAAGAAGCAGAGCTCTTAAACCAATAACAAGAGTAACTAAAATAAAAAGATGAAAAAATCGAATCATTCCTGGTACGACTTAACAAAATCCGAATGATTTTAAGTACGACTTAACAAAAACTTTTCCGATTTCAAGAACGACTTAACAAAAAAAATCCAAATGTGTTACAGTGCGACTTAACTATTAATTTTTAGGTACAAGTTAATTAAACCAAGAACTTGATACTACTTTCTTAACCAAAAAAGCGGAATCAAAATTTCCGGAAAAATCAATTTTTAAAGCCAAATTTCTCTGTAATGCATCGTCCGATTTTAAAACGGTTTTCAGTGTTAGGTTCAACTTAAAAAGCTCTACAAAACACATATTCGTTTTTGATTCGATCAAAAAATTCAATTTTTCGAAAAATTAAAATCACTTCCGGTTTCTACCGGAAGTGACAAAATAATTTTTTTTCTTCAAATGCCATAAGTAAATCCGCAGATTTACAATCACAGAAAATTTCAAGTCTTTATAAACAACCGTTTACGAGAAAAGTCCTGGACAAAATCACTTTTTGAAAATCTTTAAAATGACGTAACTAGAAAACGGAAGTGACTTAATGACTCAAAGTTTAACAGCTTCAAGGGACAAGTATCTTACATAATCCCTGAAAATTTCTTGCAAATCGGTTGAATAGTTTTTGAGATATAAAGCAAAAAAGAAGTCAGAAGGAAAAACAAGAAGAATAATAATAATAAAAAAAAACAATAGAATAACAAGAGGGTCTTCCGTTGAAAACGGAAGACCCTAAAAAATAAATATATGTAGAAGAGAAAAAACAACAACATTCACTCATAACAACAACAGGAGCTGACGGTATATAACCACCGACACGCCTAACAAATCGTGTATTTCCTTCCATTCTTCAGGAAAGTCCTGGGGAACGGCACGGGATAATGTGATCCGGAACCCCCGGACTGTGACGGAATGTCGGAACCGGATTTGTGGCGCTTCTGTGGCGGCTTGTATCGCTTGCTGGGGATGTCCAGAAGATGGGCCGCATACATCGCATCTGCCTCTTCATCTTCATTGCGCCTGCGCTTGAGAACAATTATGACGTCATCACCGCTGCGCTGACTTTGGTGTTCGTCAAGTTTCCTTTGTGACCACCCATGTTCATTGATCCGGCTATTTTTTGAGTTATCGTGAATGACTGACTGTTCTTGATTTGTTGTGAGTTTTGACCGTTTTGTGGGAATGACGTCATACTCGTCGTCCATCGTTAATAGGCCAGTAGAGGAAATCACCCTCTTAGCTTTCCTTTTTATTTCCAGGTATCGTTCCTTGATTTCTTCATCCTGAATCACGAAAGAATTCAAACGTACAATTGTGTCACATCATTGGGATAGGAGGATTTCTTTACTTACTTCACTATGAAGTTTCTTTCTCATTTATTATGTGTATGATTATATTGAGTTATGTATGCATAAGGAGTTTAATTACATTACTGAAAGTTTTCAATTTTTTTAAATTTCTAACTTAGTTTAAGAAATACTTTGTTAAAAAATTATAGCCTATATTAGTTCTCTCCATCAGAGATTTCAAACTTTACAATATTTGTACAGTTATAAAAAAAATATTGATTTATCGTTTTATTCAATGAAAATAACATTAAATGTCGTAATCTGTGTAAATGTATCAATTCAATTCAATTCAATTTATTTCACTCAAACCGTCAACATGACGGTACATGAGGTACATATATATATAAATATGCACAAGTGTAGGTATAGAGTCAGAGGTACAGTACAAATTACAGAAAAAAAATATGAGAAAAAAGTACAAATGTTCAAGGAGGACAGACTGATTCAAAAATTTCATTTATAAATAAACAAAGTTTTTTAAGTTTTTAAGTAGACAATAATTCACAAAATTTAAAAGTGTTTGGTCTTTCACAAAATCTAGGTTCCAAGTATTTTTGTCTAATATAAAGTGCATTTCATCAGCTATTTGATTGTTATTACATAATGTGCAACATCTTTCATTTGGAGGAATGCCTAACCATCTACCAGTTTCTACAGTAAAATATGCAAAAAAACTAAAGGTTGACAAAGGTACTTGTATTGTAGGTAATAAATACCGGTAGTAGATTGTTAGAAAACTTAGAAATATAAGCTTAAATATAGTCTTTGATAATTACTGTTACACGATTTGTGACGAGGGTTATTGAACCTCTAAAAAAAATTATGCAAACTCTCTCTCTCTCTCTTTTTCTTTCTTACCTTTTTCCTCAGGGATTCTGTTTTCCTCTTCAGTCTACTCAGCTGGCTGCTCCAGACCTTCATCTGTATGGTCTCCGATCTCCTCACGGGAGTCCCCCTCCCTCGCTCGACGTCCATATCTCTCCTGACCTTTGGGTTCCTGTGACCTTTCCCGGGGGTGAGGATTTTCCGTGGCGCCTGATAATTCCGATGGACAACCACAGCAGACTTGGCTGGACTTTCCTTCCAGATTTCGCAATATGAAGATGACACTGTAGCACCGTGCATTTTCCGTGGACCGTTTACAATAGTTTGTCGTAGAGGACTAGTAGCGTTAAGGGACATTGTCTGTCTCATATAGTGCAAGGGTAGCTTCCTCTGAGACACGCTAAACTTCAGCATTGTGACGTTGAAAGTTTACACCAAGACACTAAACTTAAACAATAACAAATGTCTTTCTTTTCTTGCCAGCTCAAAAAGTGAAACAGTGCTTTGGATTCAGTCGTTGACATATAAATCAGAGAGAGTAAAAGTGAAACCCAAGCCCAGACACGCCTATGTAAACAAAAGTGTTTGTACAACTTAAAAACAAAACAGAGGGTCAATTAAAATCCTTTTGAAGTCTTGTATAATTATAGTTCGCTAGCTTCATTAATTAATTGCCTCACAGTGTAACGACATGTAACGAGGAGTCATGTGCCTTTTTTTAATTGTGTTGATTCAAGCCATCACTACTCCAGGACCATGTAGGTAATTAAATAAATTTGATTAATTATATAGTAATTAACAATTATTTCTTTCATGTTTTGATTATGGACTTGTTTTTATTGACTGTCAGACCGTTTGTTTAAACTAAATTGATTCACTCTAGATAAGTTCGAATAAGTAAGTAAATCAATTATTAAAGTGACATAAAGTAAACCATAGGCTATGTATTATATGTTCTGCAGAAGCAATAGAAGACGAATTTCAATTTTTTATTACATTGTACATCTTATTCAAAACTTAGAACCGGATTCTTTACTAGTATTGGCTTTAATAATCGATTACTAAACATGTCAGACTCAGACTGCACTGGTTTTCTCTTAATTGGTATATTCAGCTTTTATGTGCAGACAATCTATCCTATATAAAAATAACAATGCGTTAACTTATCATTATTTGTAATTAAATTATTTGTATGTTATTAAGTGACATATAGGTCCGATGGGCCGGGTGTTTATTCCTCAAAATATTATATAATATACATGTCTCTATATTTTATAAAAGACATGTCACTTTAATAAATCATTTATTTACTTACATGTACTTACTTACGTATGTTTCAACTGAACATATACACAATGAAATATAACATGTATTGTCACATCCGGCCAATCGGACCATTAATTATGTCGCCGTTTTAAATGTTAATACTAATATAAAAGTCAGCGTGAAAGTTCGGTTTGTCTTATCCTGAAAGCTTTAAATATGAATTGAGCTCATTGTCGGAAAAGTTACAGAGTAAAGTTTTCAATAAATCGATGTCATTAAAATTTACGGAGCCTAAAGTGGTATATATCC
This sequence comes from Magallana gigas, assembly GCF_902806645.1. Lineage (NCBI taxonomy): Eukaryota > Metazoa > Mollusca > Bivalvia > Ostreida > Ostreidae > Magallana > Magallana gigas. The sequence continues at coordinate 66,092,325 of NC_047563.1, forward strand.
ATAAAAGAAAGAATTGATATTAAAGTTTTGAATAACACATCTTTTCTATATTTTCGTAGGTGCTCAAAATTAAAACCTTTCCTTGGGCACTTTCTGTGATATAGTGTAATTTTAGCTTTAGTTCATTAAATTTGAAATTGTACAACGCGAAATTATCAATTAAGTGATTCAATATTTGCGTATACCATTTGCGTCTCTCCTTTTCCAGCAAATTGTCGCGTCTTCTTTTTATTAGGTAGAGGTTATTTAATTTTTACTGGGAGAAAAATATATAACGTAAGGTGCCTGCAATACATTTCTACAGTAAAAGGGAAATAACTCTAATTGTTCTTTTGCATTAATTAAAGCAATATGAGCTGCAATTTTGATGAAGAATTTTTTTTAACGAAAATGTTATTTTCTACTAAAATGACAAAAATATCATGGTTTTTAAAAAAAAATTTCGCCAAATTTTTGTGAAAATGGCCGTTCAGGAACCTTAATTGGAGCGAAATTGAATTATTGTCGTCCTGTACAAAAATTGATTTGCTATATGTTCCTTAGAAGAGATCTCTTTCCTCTGACAAAAATTAATGATTTTTTCCAACCTTATTTATCATAAAAGTTTAAGTTATATGCAGACTTATCGTACTATCAGGTATTTGCAGCAAAATTAAATTCTACAAAATACAGCTCATATTGCTTTAACTCTATGAAAATAGCAAAGTATTTAATATATAATACGTTGTAAGTTACTATTGGTAGAGGGTATATATTTTTTATTAGGAGAATATATAAAATTAGGTGCCTGGGATAAATTTCTTTGATATAAGGAAAATAGCAGAGTATTAATACAATACTGTTTGTTTGTTGTTATGATGTATGCTAGTTATTAATGTTGCATGTACATGACCGTTTTCAGGGTTCATAATTATAATGAAAACAAGTAAACTGATTTGAACACTAGCCGTAGGAGCTATCATTTCTAACATTTAGAAACTGACTCTGCTACATGCATGTACATTCATGTAGGTATAAAATATTGGTTAAAAGTTGTTTTACTATTATTTTCTATTAATGCAAATGGTTCGAACACAAATTCTTACAACTTACGAGGCTCTTATACAATTCATAACAATTTACAACTGTTATTAATCCCCTCGGTCGTCATACACAATATTTCACTTTGCAATTTTTATATTATTTTTTTTGCGGGTGGGTGGAGGGGGGGGGGGTCTTAGTTTTAACCGTACAGTAGAGAGTTGTACTATTTCTATTTTTAATCAGTTTAAGATGAAATCATGTTTTAGTTATTTTGTGCATCTTATTTATCCTTTGCAATTATGATATAAACTGTTTGATTGCCATTTTCTCTTTTTAACAAATAAAAACACAAACACAATCATTATGGCTCCGATCCGAAATTATTTCTCTAAATTCTAAAATAAATGGAACGTATGGATTATAATATATTCACATACTGATCTACATAATCTAATCATAATGATATAGTGACATCTTATTTATAACTTGAGAGAGAGAGAGAGAGAGAGAGAGAGAGAGAGAGAGAGAGAGAGAGAGAGAGCACCGTTCGACGCATTTGACCAAGGGTTCTCTCTCTCTCTCTCTCTCTCTCTCTCTCTCTCTCTCTCTCTATATATATATATATATATGTATGAACAAGCAAACTAACTGAAATTTGATAAATCTCCTATTAAAATAAAAAAGGATTGAAAGCCTTGTCAAAATATGAAACGGACCGAAATCTGTAGAGGCTGCATTGACCCGGAGCCGTTACGTTAAATGATCACGCGAGTGTTTACTGTAGAGGGCGTATTTATCATGTGACAAGAGAGACACTTGCAGACGATAGCGGACCTTACTAGAATGTCTAATGCTGACTTGTTTTAAAGTCAAGGTTTGTTTTTTGATTAATTGTGAAGGTTTTTATAGTTTTTTTAAATCGGTTTTGCACTTGTAAGTGCTCTATAGGATTGTCTAACTTAAGAACAGGCAAATAGGCCTATCATCGTTTTCCAAAGCGTGGGTTGGGGTAGATATGTCTCAAATCCAGTACAGTTAGTATAGAGACATGGGTTAGTTAGTATATACAGAATTTCAAGCATGGTTGAAGTTAAAATTAGGAAGGGTAAATATCATATTGGTTTGGTTTCGTTTGTAACTGGGTTACAGAATTGCTGCACTGGGAAACTGCACAGGGGCTTGGTTGTTGGATAGTGAATTTCCTAATTATTTGTTCCCCAAGAAAAAAATGATTAAAATTGGTAATCTTATGTGTATTTCTGTGTATTGCAATAAATAAATTCACTGAAATCCCCCGTTTCAGTCATGTTAAAAAAGTGTATTCAATGTACATTAAAAAAAGTAAAGGGACGACACTCGCCATCTTGGATTTATAGGGGGTCCTCGTTTCAAGCTATGTTTTAAACAAGTTCTTCCGTTTCTCCAGCGATTTCTGACGAGATCTAGGTTGGAAAATGTTAAAATGACTTATTCCTATCGTCTGACTACATCTGTACGCTGCATAATAAACACATCGTTCCGAAATGTACTAGATACTTGCCAAACTTATCGAAAGCTTTTGAGTGACGTAAATTCTCCATATAATCACTGAGATGTTCCGAAAATGTATGATAAATCTAGAGAGAGCAAAAATTCCGCGAAAAGTTATCCTCTTGGTTTATCCAATGCTTTCGGATCTCCTCAGTGATTACATGGAGAGTTTGCATCAACTTCCGTTGCTTTCGATAAGTTTGGCGAGTATCTAGTACATTTTGGAACGATGTGTTTATTATGCAGCGTACAGATGTAGTCAGACGATAGGAATAAGTCATTTTAACATTTTCCAACCTAGATCTCGTCAGAAATTGCTGGAGAAACGGAAGAACTTGTTTAAAACATAGCTTGAAACGAGGACCCCCTATAAATCCAAGATGGCGAGTGTCGTCCCTTTACTTTTTTTAATGTACATTGAATACACTTTTTTAACATGACTGAAACGGGGGATTTCAGTGAATTTATTTATTGCAATACACAGAAATACACATAAGATTACCAATTTTAATCATTTTTTTCTTGGGGAACAAATAATTAGGAAATTCACTATCCAACAACCAAGCCCCTGTGGGAAACTGTACTGTATTCTTGCCATATATGGGTTGGGGTTACATTACACAGAATATTAGGCCTAACAAAAATGAATTAAATTTAATCATTTAAGAAGTATAAGCATTTACATTTCTGATATATGTACCTTCGCCAAACCTCATTAGAATCAACAAATCAACAATTATAGCCTAGGCCTATAACGTTATATTTGCCTAAATTTAAGGATAGGCTACAATATGTTGAATGCCAAGTATGAAATCATTTATCAAGGCCTGTCTTTACACATCATTTAAATTATATTCCTTATGCCTTTGTTTTGTATGCCTTCTAAAATCAGTCAAATTGAACCCACCTCAGGCTCCTCCCCAAACATACCTATTTTATATCACACGTGCACATCCGAATATTTTTTTTAAAAGGGGGGGGGGTTATATTTTAGACTGCCAGGGGTCCATTAATTGAATAAATTGAATTAAATTTAGAGGTTAAAAAAATGTAGAAAATTTATCCATTGAATCATTAAAATTTACACCAGGTTATAGGCCTAAACCACGCCACAAAGAAAATACAATAATAATCATTTTATGTGTTTGTAAGACATATGTTTAACTTTATGTGCATTTTGAAAAACGTGCATAATAGTATGCACTAAATTTTCAATTATTTGTACAAACCAAGTTATTTCAATTAATAAAAGATAAACAACTTTTTGTACAAGTTTGGTTTTGGATTTTGACTTTATAAAAACATAAACTTGTATGGCATGCCCCATTGTGGTAGAAAGTAATGATAAACATGTATATTTCAGGCTCTACCCTGCACCAAACATAAAGGACTTGACCATGGACCCTCGAAGCAGCGCCCAGGATGTGGTGCGTTGTGATGTGTGTGATACCCCTGTCCCCCCACTTCACTGTGACTTCTGTCAGACCAATCTCTGCAAAGCTTGTGTTGCGGACCATATGCTGGATTTTTCCAAAAAACATCAGGTGGTACCATTCCAAGACCGGAGATCTACAATTATTTCTCCTAATTGCCAAACACATTCTCTCAAACAATGTGAGCTTCATTGTGAACAATGTGACATTCCTATCTGTGCCCTTTGTGTTTCCTCTGAAAGTCATGAAAACCACAAAAAACTGGACATTATAAATTATTTTGAAACAAAGAAACATGATTTACAAACAGATTTGCAAGAATTAGAAAAAACAGTCATTGCAAAATATCAAGAAATAGCAAACAACGTTACAGTTCAGAAGGCTGATCTAAGTAAAAACTCCAGGAAATTGACAACAGCAATAGACAAACATGGAGAAGTCTGGCACAGAGAAATAGACACCATTATACAGAAACTGAAATCTGATCTTGATGAAATGGACGCCAAACACCTGGCTGTCTTAAACAAACAGGAAGATGAAATCACACACACCATTTCTGAAATCACACAGACCATTGCTGATCTGAAGAAGTTACTAGACTCCAATGACGTCAGCCGTGTCTCTGCCTACAAATCCAGGATTGCTGAATTCAGAAGATTGCCTCCTAAACTCACAGTTTCTCTACCAAACTTCACCCCTCAGAAAATTAACCCAGAACAATTTTACCAACAATTTGGTTCCCTTTCAGCATTCTCCATCACAACAGAGGAACACGGCTACACCATGGAAACCTCAGAAGCTGGATCCTCTCCTCTCAAACCACTGCTTGATGAGCCACGGATCATCTCCACCATACAGACACAGTATGGAGACTATTCTAATTATCTAACCAGTGTTACTTGTGACAGCGATGAAGAAATCTGGGCGTGTGGTTTTAATAATAAGATGATGAGTCTCTACAACCTGCAGGGGGAACTAGTGAAGTCAGTCCAAACCAAGTCAGGGAACCGTCCACAGGACATAGTAGTGACAAGGAGTGGGGATCTAGTTTATACTGATTACAGAGATAGAACTGTGAACATAGTGAAGAATACACAGATACAGACAGTGATCAGACTACAGGGGTGGAGACCTCGCGGTGTCTGTAGTACCTCCTCTGGTGACCTCCTGGTTGTCATGGACAGTGATGATGATAAACAAACAAAAGTTGTGTGTTACTCTGGCTCCACAGAGAAACAAAGTATTCAGTACGACGACAAAGGACAACCTCTCTATCCATCTGGTGGATATAGATACATCAGTGAGAACAGGAACCTAGATATCTGTGTGTCAGACTGTACAGCCCGTGCAGTAGTGGTGGTCAATCAGGCCGGGAAACTCCGGTTTACCTACACTGGTCCTCCCTCTACTACCAAGGGATCATTTAGTCCACACGGCATCACAACAGACAGCCAGGGTCAGATCCTGACAGCAGACTTTAACAACCACCGTATCCACATCCTGGATCAGGACGGACAGTTCCTCCGCTACATTGACAACTGTCATTTACAGAATCCATGGGGTTTATGTGTGGACACTAGAGACAACCTCTTTGTGGCTGAGTTACCAGGTAAAGTGAAGAAAATACAATATCTGATGTAAACAAACTGTGTGTGTATTATATGTAAACAAACTGTGTGTGTGTATTATATGTAAACAAACTGTGTGTGTGTGTATTATATGTAAACAAACTGTGTGTGTGTATTATATGTAAACAAACTGTGTGTGTATTATATGTAAACAAACTGTGTGTGTGTGTATTATATGTAAACAAACTGTGTGTGTGTATTATATGTAAACAAACTGTGTGTGTATTATATGTAAACAAACTGTGTGTGTGTATTATATGTAAACAAACTGTGTGTATGTATTATATGTAAACAAACTGTGTGTGTGTATTATATGTAAACAAACTGTGTGTATGTATTATATGTAAACACACTGTGTTGATATTATACATTGCATGTACAAGGATAAACTACATTTACATGCAATTAAACTGTGATTTTCTGACTATATAATTATATATTGTTGCATGTAAACAAACAGACAGTTGATATGATGTTTTACATAAAAAGAATACACATGTGGATAAGTCTATTAAAACTGCATTAATTTTTGTTTTGATTGTTTAAAGATATTCACTGCATAAGGAGCAATTACAATTACAATTAATTGTATATAATTAATTACCATGAACATGTAATAAATAATAAGTATCTGAATATGAAGTGGTTTTTCACCACACAGATCAAGGTTTTCTATGAGTTTAGATATTATCATAGCTATCTTTGTGGATTGTTTGATTGAAATATAATGAGGCAGTGTACCATTTTCTACGGTAAAATATTTTTATTTCCAGTAGGTGTTTATAATTACATACTTTGTATAAATTTATTATTATGTAAACACATATAGTGTGTACATGCTGTTAGGTTTAACTGGTATATGTGACTTGTTTTAATATGTATAAATAAACACACTGATAGAATGAATAAATTTATTAAATTACACGTTTTATTCATTGACAAATCATGACAAATTACTTGTGCATAAAATGTGTTGATGATTTGGACATATTAAATTACATGACAGAGTAACAATTAAAAAATACCACATGTATCGACTATCAATCCTTGTTTAGAACATTTTCTCAACCAATCTCATTTGTTTTGCCTCGGACTAGAATGTCACGACGTCATTGGATGAAACGCGTCACGTGGCTGACTTACAAATTTCTTTAAAAGGCAAGCGTCAAAATTTATAGCGCAACATGGCGGACGTAACGTTATTTGAACTGATTTTCTACACAAACGTTTGTTTACATATCAAACTTTAGGTCCTCGACAAAACAAAACACTTATTGGGTTTGTTACTGACTGTTTAAAGAAATTTGTGGGATCGGTAAAGTCCATAGAAGGCTCGGCTCCGCCTCGCCTTCTATGGACTTTACCGACCCCACAAATTTCTTTAAACAGTCAGTAGCAAACCTAATAAGTAATATTAAGTATTTTACTTGTATGGAAAATAAAGTAAAAAAAGGATAAACAAATGTATTCTTGGCAGGAAAAAATGAGAATTGAATTATCTCCCCTAAAAAACTATTGATAATCTCAGCATCACTTATTTTTTTGGGCTGGTAATAATTTAATATTTAAAGGACAAGAGTTCTAATATGCTGATGTTTAATACAACTGTTATTCTAAAACTGTATTAATTTTATAATAATTCCAACATTTTATTCCATCTGTGACAGTATCACAGTTGAATTGTCATATCCAGACAACTTTATGACAGCATCTCCTTTGTTTAACATATTTTCACTGACAATGTGACATTATCTTGCTGACAATCACTGTCTCTCACTGACGATTTACCCGCTGTCACCGACTAAACTGCCGATTGTTGTGTCCTTTACTTTTGATTGGTTTATAGATTTTCGCTTTGTTCTCAAACTTGTCTCTGCTGTAACCAAAACCCCCGGGTTTACCTCTGTGGCTTTTGGATTTACCTCCCTTTTTTCCGTGAACATCTAAAAATAAATAGAGCATAGATAATTGAAAATTATCAAAAAATAAACAAGAGGCCCAGGGGCAACATCGCTCACCTGAGCAACAATTGCCTTAATTCTGATCAAATTAGCATTGCAGTATCAAAATATCTTGACAACTGAGTACAGTAAATCTTGCTAAAAAAATTGAAAATCTGCCAATTTTTATCCACCTCTTATTTTTTGTTAAATAACAAGCCCTTTTTGTTGTACCTGTAAGAAGATTTTTCTCTATTCCTATATATAACCACCCCCCCCCCCCCCCCCCATTTCGTGGCCCCACTTTTCTCTAGGGAATCATGGTTTCATCAAACTTTAATCTGCATAACCTGTGCTTTCACACTAAGTACTGAGTTTTGGACCAAAAAGTTTCCCAGAATATTTTTAAAGATTTTCTCTATATATTCCTATGTAAAAATTCAAACCGCCATTACAGTCCCGGCCTACGACTAGAGACTGTGATTTTGCAAACTTTAATTTACACCACCCGAGGATGCCTATACACAAGTTTAAAGCTGCTTGGTCCGATTTTTTTCGTAATTACAGTATCAAAATTTTGTTCATACAAATCATTTATCTTACAAAGTTATGGACTTTCTCCTATTTACACCAGCAGAATCAATCACCTTTCTAAGTTAGAAATATTCAAAGTAAAAAAAAATAATTTCTCTTTGGGCAAACGAAAAAACAAACCAAAATGCATCACGGGAATGTTTAGAAAAGGAAACCACATGGTTTCGTCCCCCGAATGATTGGGGTTATTCAACCCGCATGCTATGCATCGATTGTAAAGAAAGCAGGCTCTAGAAATATTGGCGATCAAAACGTACACATGTTTATTTGTAATTTGTCTGATCATTTGTCTGACCATTTCGACCTTTATTTAAAGCGATGTCAAATTCGTAATACAACCAAACCCGTATCGTCGTCAGGGGTGAAATTTAACATGAGGCGAAATAACGCGGTACCTTTTAATGTCGTATGTTTTGTTAGCAGATTTTGTACGTATTTTTCTTCATTGAAATTTGGCTTAATTGACTGGGTAAACAACTGCAATGTCTATTATTATACATATACTAAGCATAGCCATCGTTTAAAAGCGTGCATAAAATTTGGTATAAAATCGGACCAAGCAGCTTTAAGCTTTTCTGGCCAAATAGTCTTTAAAAAGAAGATTTTTAAAGATTTTTCTCTGTATGTTCCTAAGTAAAAATTCATCCCCCATTGTGGCCTCACCCTACCCCTGGACTATTATTTAAACAAATTTGAATCTATATGATCTGGGGATGCATGCTTCCACTCAAATTTGGGCTCTCCTGGCCTAGTAGTTTTGAGAAGAAGACTTTTAAAGATTTTCTCTATATATAAAAATTTATCCCCCATTGTGGCCCCGCCGTACCCCAGGGACCATGATTTGAACAAACTTGAATCTACATTATCTGAGGATGGTTACACGGGAATTTGAGCTTTCTTGGCCAAATAGTTTTTAAAAGAAATTTTTTAAAAGATTTTCTCTATATTTTCGTATATAAAAATTTATCCCACAATTGTGGCCCCACCCTACCCCCAGGGACCATGATTTGAACAAACTTGAATCTACACTTCCTGAGAATGCTTCCATTTTAATTTGAGCTTTTCTGGCCTAATAGTTTTTGAGAAGAAGATTTTTAAAGATTTTCTCTATATATTCCTATGTGAAAATTGATCCCCCAATAGTGGCCCCACCCTACCCCCGGGGACTATGATTTGAACAAACTTGAATCTACACTACCTGAGGATGCTTCCATTTTAATTTGAGCTTTTCTGCCCAATGGTTCTTGAGAAGAAGATGAAAATGTGAAAAGTTTACAACAACGACGACAACGACGACGACAACGATGACAGACAACGGACAAATTGTGATCAGAAAAGCTCACTTGAGCCTTTGGCTCAGGTGAGCTAAAAACAAGACAAAACAGTAAAGTAGAGAAAATAAATAAATAGAAAAACAAGAGGTCAATAGGCCTTAGCAGTCACCTGAGTATCATAGCCCATATACAAACAGAAGTCTCGTATATACATTTTATTAAGTTTCATTCTGGCGTAGAGAAATTAAAATATTGTAATGACGATCACCTCTCTGCCTGAAACCTTTCAAAAAGGACTATGACACCTATAATTTTACCGAAAAACTTAAAGATCATAATAGAAAGGAGGACCTTACATTGAAAAGGTGCAAGACTGATAGAAATAGTTTTCCCATAGTTGTTAATTTTCAAGATAGGTTTTATGTGTATATGTTTTCATAGATAAACTAAAACAATATATAATCTGTGTAGCTATATGTAATTTGACTGTGTAGGTACATCTTATTCGGTACAAATAAATACTAGTTGTACACCATGTACATGTAATGTGACATACCTAGATCTACATAGGGAGGGTTGTGGAATCCAAATGAGAGTGCCACCTTCTGTAAATCTAGAGTATTGACGTCGTAGATATTCTTAAGGCTGTGTGAGGCGAACGCCCGGATGTACGATTTGTACGCTTCCTGTGCCGACTTGTGGAGGAAGTAGTTCTTTTCTATCAGCTTCTCCAGCTACAAGGTAAAGATATAAAGACAAGGTAAAGTTATAAAGATATTGGAAAGATCTAAATATAAAGTAAAGATCTAAAGATTGAAGTGAAGAATCATATTGTGCTCCTTCGTTCATTGATTGTCTCAACAAATAAACTAAATAAGGAACACTTTTTAATGCTACAGTTTCAAGTAAATTGATCTTGAAACCAGTTTTCCCCAATGTGGCCCCATAATAACTTGGGGACCATGATTTCAACAAACTTGATTCTTCACTATCTGAGGATGGTTCCACACAACTTTGAGCTTTTCTGGCCTAATAGTTTTTGAGAAGAGGATCTTTAAAGATTTTTTCTATAAATTCTGACCTAAAAATTCATATTCCCCTATTGTGGATCCACCCTACCCCTGGGGACCATGATTTGAACAAACTCAAATCTACACTACCTGTGGCTGCTTCCACACGAGTTCAAGCTTTTCAGGCCTAATAGTTTTTAAGAAGATTCTTAAAGATTTCCTCTATATATTCCTATGTAAAACTTGATCCCCCTATTGTGGTCCCATCCTACCCCCGGGGACCATGATTTGAATCTGCACTACCTAAGGATGCTTCCACACAAATTTGAGCTTTTCTGGCCTAATAGTTTTTGAGAAGAAGACTTTTAAAGATTTTCTCTATATATAAAAATTTATCCCCCATTGTGGCCCCGCCGTACCCCAGGGACCATGATTTGAACAAACTTGAATCTACATTATCTGAGGATGGTTACACGGGAATTTAAGCTTTCTTGGCCAAATAGTTTTTAAAAGAAATTTTTTAAAAGATTTTCTCTATATATTCGTATATAAAAATTTATAATTTAATATTTTTAAATCATCTCCCCTTTAAAGAAGATGAGGCCCTTCATTTAAAAAACTTAAATCTCCTTCACCCAGTGATGCTTTGCTTCAAATTTGGTTGAAAACAGCCCGATGGTTCTGGAGAAGATGAAAATGTGAAAAGTTTACGTGGACGCTAACGCCAATGACAGACAACTGACAAATCTTGATCAGAAAAGCTCAATTCAGCCTTTGGCTAAGGTGAGCTAAAAAGCCCACATCTACCGATAGATAATCAATTTTCCCTCTTTAACCCTGAAAGGAAGCTAATTATCCTTACATACTTATACAATAACAATCAAGATCAACTAGAGGTACTGTGAGTAAGCTTACAATTGATACCCCCCGCTAAGAAAAAAGTCATAACGCGTGTATTTTTGCTATAATTATAGAAAATATTGGATGAATCTATTTCACTGTCCATTTTCTATAAATAACAACTGCTCCATTTTTTAAAACTGTTAATGCTAATAGGAGTAAACAAACCAATTTCTATCCTTTAATTCCATTTTATTTTAAGTTAACTGTTAATGCATGAGGACATATGCATCCTTCCGTTAACAACCAATCTCGTATCTTGAATTATTGGTATACTGAGCCCAATTTTTTCCGAAATCTATTTTGCACACACTTTTTTCCCCCAACAAAATTTCATCGGGTCAGGCCAATTTCAGAGAGACGGGGATGAGAATCTAAAAATAATTTTATGTGGCCTGAGAAGAGCAAGCTTTGTGTCAAATTTTAGCTTCTAATATTTCAATTAATACAAGACATGACACAGAAAGGAATTTAGCATTTTTGGAATCTTGAACTTCCTCAAATGACCTTGGGTTAAGGTCATGACACACCCTTTGGTCATAAGCAATATTTGTGTGAAATAAGAATATTCAATGCTTCTCAATAAGGAAGATATGGACCGGACACGAGTTTTGCACTTTTTCTGTCAGTGACCTTAACCTTGCCTGAATGACCTTGGGTCAAGGTCATGACACACTCTTAGGTCATAAGCAACATTTGTATGAAGTAAGAACTTCCAATGTTTCTCCATAAGAAAGATTGGACCAGACATGAATTTTGCATTTTTCGGTCAGTGACCTTGACCGAATGACCTTGGGTCAAGGTCATGACACACCCTTAGGTCATAAGCAATCTTTGTGTGAAGTAAGAACTTCCAATGTTTCTCCATATTAAGAAAGATATGGACCTGACACGATTGCACAGACAGACGGATGGACAGATGGACGGACAGACAAGGTGATTCCTATATACCCCCCCCCCCCCAAACTTTGTTTGGGGGGGGGTTTAATAAATAACTAGAAATCTAAGGTAATTATTAATAAATTACACACATACCTGAGCCTGAATATTTGAGATTTTACTCCAAGAGAAGTCAAATTCATTCAGTGGCACCTTAGCATGCTTCAGATAACGAAGGAAGCCCAACTCTTCAGGACGAAGAATTAACAGAGCGTGACCGACACCCCCCTCTCCACGGGCTGTTCTACCTACACGGTGAATGTACTCCTACAAATATACCACAACATGATTTCAACAAAGACACATTTTGCATGTAACATTGAAATTCAGGGTCCATTAGTTTGTAAATTCCATTCCTCTTTCATACATGTGACTTTATCAATAATACTGTATTCAGATAAGTATAAAATTTAATGCAATTCATAACAGTTTAAAAGTGGTATTCTTTGTCATTAAAAGTCATTAATACTGCTTAAAAGATATTCTTTTTAATTATTTCTCTAAACTCAAACATCTACGCAATTGAAATGAAACCAAGTTCCTTCAATATAACTTATCACCCAGAGAACTGTACAGAATCAATGCCTTTTTAACGGGTAAAACTGTACATCCTCAAATTTAAAGTTGTAGAATTAATGCTGCTAATGCAGTTCAATGACAAACTATTATTTAAAAGAAGGTGTTGATCTCGGAGAGGTACCTTGGGATCATCTGGGGGGTCGTACTGTACAATCCAATCAACTCGGGGGATGTCCAGACCTCTAGCGGCCACATCAGTACACAACAAGATGGACTCCTTGGAGTTACAGAACTGGAAGAAGGTCTGGGTTCTCTTGGTCTGTTTCTGTTTTCCCTTTAAATCAAATATTAAAAGAAAAACATGAACAAAAACTAGGAATGTCAAGAGTATTCAAGTATTTGACTATTGCTGGGTCACACAGATAATCGACTAAAGTTTTCTTAGTTGGTTTTTTCGTTATGAAGTTGAAAAAACAAAAACATCTGACTTGGTACTAAATGTTCAAGTGTTCAGAAATCTTTTTCACAGACAGTCATTTAAACTAGTGTCTTTGGTATACCCATGTATTTTGTTTAAGCAGCTATTGCATTTACGTGAAAGATCTCATCTGAATTTGTAGATCAAATTATATTTTTGAAAATTAACTGCTGATCATTATTAAGCTTAAAACCAGTCGCCTAATGGATTATTCCTAACTGTAGATACATGTAACTCCCTGTGGTGTATTGGCAGTATTAGAACCTTTCAAAGTACTTACATGAATACACATAACTGGTATATCTATGTAGTTTAGAAGTTCATGGTAGAATTTGACGGCCATACAAGAGCTGAAAAACACCATCACCTTCTTTTTTCGGTTCTTTTTTAAGAAGGTAAAGAGAAGAAGAAATCTCTTGTCTGAGGGACAGACCACATAGCCCTGTCAACAACAAAAATAATTCACATATCATGAAAAAAATATTTACATGCATTTCTTTTTAGGTTTCCTTCACCAATTTTCAAGGTAAATGTACATTTGTATTCTGTTGAATAACAGTTTATTACATCATTCTGTAGACAGGAATATATTGACTTCCTGTAAAAAACTTAACCCTGATCAATTTCCCCATCAGCCTGTTGCTATCTAGATACCCAATATCTACCCTAAAGCCCCATCCAATCATCCCCAATCATAATATTTCTCCAACTCCTAACCTTCACCACCTTTTGATTGCCTTCTTCGTGTCTCCTTTATCACCTGTTCAACCCTTACTATTAGCTTTGTCATCTTCTATTATTACCTGTTCCAGTCCCTCCACTGTGGCGCTGTCCTTGCGGTCATCGACACCAATATACAGCGGTTCCTTCTTCAGGGATATCCGGGACAAGTCCTCCACTTTCCTTGTCTGTGTGGCTGAGAATAACATGGTCTGTCGCCTCTCTGTTAACGATCAAACATGAAGGATTATCTAAAGATTAACGATCAAACATGAAGGATTATCTAAAGATTTACGATCAAACATGAAGGATTATCTAAAGATTAATGATCAAACATGAAGGATTATCTAAAGATTACTGATATATATATAATAAAATGAACTTAAATGTCGAGGTTCTCAACCTGTCGGTTTACCCCAGGTAAGTTCAGTTAAGGGGTGGTGCTTAACTGATAAAGGTGTGAATTTCTGAGGGAATCACCCTCGCTTGTGTCTTAATATAAAGGGTACTAAAAATGCACTCAACAAACCTTTTTTTGATGATCTAAAAAAATTATCGTCTTTATTTATAATTACATGCATGTTAAAAAAAACCAAATTGTTGATCGTTCACATATAGAATAAAAGAAAAAAAAATAAGACATTAAGCAATAAGAGCAAATTCTGTCTTTTGTCTACGTGAGTTTTTGACTTCCAGCATATTTATTGTGATGTTTTATGCAATCATTAATTATCATAAAATCATCGTACCATAATCAAATATATGCACTATAAAACCTCGGTTTTCTTTAGAAATCTTCTAATCTTTTTCAAGTGATTGTTTAACTTCTTTAATTTGCACAATAATTCTACGAACTGTACATGTATTAGAGCTGTCTGTAATTGCTTCTCTTCTGATATTCACTTGTGAAATATCTCAAAAATGTGATGCTTATAAACTGCTGACAAAATGAAATATTTAAAATAATTATCTTTAAATATTTACATTTTTTATATTTTAATAGACATGGCCTGTTTTCATCATGGTATGCATCAAAATACAAAAGTGAATTGGGCATCCATTGGACAAGTAAACAAATGTCAATCATTTTCTGACACCCAACCTGGGGCCTTAATTCAGTTTAATGACAGGCATACCAAGACCAGGTAAATTTTAAGGCGGTGTCTTAATCAAATCAGTTTTTCGCTCCTTGTCCACATTTACCAGAAAATGTTTTTAAATTGACACACTTCATATTTGACTCTATGCGGTTTACAGAGCTACTATTTAGGAAGGAAATAAAGTTCATTATCACCTGTGACAATATATCAATTATAATCCTATAGATTGAACAGTGACAGCATGGCAAGAGAAAGATTAAAGGAAAGCCTAAATTATTGCAGTCTGTATTTACAAAGAAAGGAAAGAAAACTGACAGCTATAAAAAAAAAAAGATGGAGGATAAAAGTAAAAACAGTAAAGCTCAAAACCGGACACTGAGATATCGGACATTCCGGTCCAGTGTAAAACATGACACATCGGACCAGAGGCACTGCACATCGGTCAGGTCCAACGGTCCAATGTCTTTCACATAGACTGTGACTAAAACTGAAGCAAATCACAAGCATTCCAGCTTTTATTCGACTTACTTGGCAAAAGCTTCATGATCTGTTTCATCTCTTCCTCAAACCCGATTTCCAGGATTCGGTCTGCCTCATCAATTATCAGACACTGTAGGTTCTTATACATAAAGTTTGGCGTATTCTATCAAATAAAAAGAAGAGGTTGGCTGTTAAAATCTCAAAACTTATATACCCTATCCAGGAATCAACATAATTTAAATCATATGCCGTAGTTAAAGTTTATTTGTCCAACAAAGTAAGGAACAAAATCTACTAAGTGTTGTACAAAAATTAAGGACAATATACTAACAATGTAATAGTACGTGTCTCAGTACACACATTTATCATGCTGATCTCATTCCATCTCAACAGTGACCGAGTCGGACACCAGAGAACACGGAGAGATCAGTCAGATTTGCGCAGTGTTTGTCATCACAGACAGTCATATACACAATGTACAAGGGTGGTGACAACACATATTGACACACCCATACCCATACACATTGTAACAGGATTATGTGTTCTGCCATAGTCACCATACACCAACAGTTGGATGAATTCAGTTCTAATTAGTCTGATATCTTCCTACAACTCCATAAAAACTGTACATACAGAATTAGATACATATTTATTCTATACCTGCAGATGGTCAAGTAATCGTCCAGGGGTCGCTACCAAGATGTTGATGCCCTTGCCGAGTTTCTTGGCCTCTTCCACCCGACTAGTGCCCCCCATGATAAGACCGTAGGTGTGACAGTGGTACTTTAGTAGCTCCTTCAGGACCCCAAACGTCTGCATGGACAGCTCTCGAGTCGGTGAGATGATGATGCACCCTGTTCCTGTATAACACAAGTACGAAGACTCAGATGATGTCATACCACTAGAGGTGTCAAGAGACACAATAGAATACACACACAATAAAAACAAAATCATGAACACCTATCTTTTGAACTTAAAGCAAAATCATAACTATGCTTGAAAAGATATTTAAACCAAGGACCAACCTAGGGGGCGACTAGGGCGAAATAGTCGCTTTTTGATCGGTAACTTCGCCAGAATTTCCTCCGAAAGAGAAGTTGAAGTCGCCCTGTATTATGAGTTCACAATCGTGTAAATTAACCCCAAAGGCAATAAAATGATAATTAACTAATTCTAAAGACGTTTTCACAGTCTCAGTTAACCCCTGTTGTGATTAATTACTCAAGACTGTCTTATCTTTAGGGGGATATAAATATGGGTGATGCAACCACATACTGTGCAACCGATGTGTATTTCTTTTAGTGTTGATGTTACAATTAGTTGGTAACTTGTAATTAGTTGATAACTCTGTTAAAGTAATGCTAAAACAATCATAAAACCGTTTGTTTACACTTATCTTTAAAAATATGATCATCTACATAACGGTTGTAATTGGGTCAAAGGGTTAGACTAATACCTCCAAAATACACAGAAATACAGAGACTGATTTTATTTGTCATTTAGCTAACACAATTACAAAACATTTCATCTATAAAATGTATGAATACATCAAATAAATTAAATTTAATAAATTGGATATTTTTTTTTTAATTTTTAGAAGTTGTTTTATTTTTTATTGACTTCTAATCTAATTTAAATTATTAAAAGTTGAGTCATAAGCGTTATGCTGTTGTCAAGTAATGGAAGTCTCCCTGATTTCTCAAACTTCTCTTTATTTTTCTGTTAGGGAGAAGTGAAGTCTCCCTAAAATTTTGCTCTAGGTTGGTCCCTGTTAAACTTAATTTTTTGTGAATATTAGCCTTCAGTAATGCAGTTGGTAGTTATTGCGGTGAATTTTTGTATGTAATTTATAACATTTAAGGTAAAAATATCTAGCATTATAAGTGAATGTTATTTGAGGGTATGGTATTACCATTTCTGGGCATGAACTTGAGTTTGTTGAGGAGTTCCACAGCCGGTAGGAGGAAAGCCAGTGTTTTACCGCTACCTGTCTTAGCTGCTCCCATCAAATCCCTAAAACAAATCAACATACTTGTAGTCTACAGCTAAAATGATTCGTGGTCTCTGAGCCAGGTCTTTCAATTACAACCATGTTACCAAGTAAACTGTACATGAAATGAAAGAATTGACAATATTGAAGTTTCCATGTCAAAGTGAACTAGATTTTAGCCATGGACATATCAATTTTAGCATATATTTAAATAAAATTTTAATATTGATTTCAAGATTTGAGATACACAATATGTCAATAATATTCATTAATGCAGCCACATTTGATTCGATGAGATGGCCCCTGACAAAATAAACATTATTTTGTTTGGCCCGTTGAGAGCACAAGTACTAACCTTCCTTCCAACAGGTGTGGGATTGTGTTAGCCTGAATCTCCGTCATGTGAATGAAGCCCATGTCTGCGATTCCTTTCAGAGAGAGGTCAGAGATCACGCCCTGGAGAGACGAGAAGGATGTGTCAGTCAGAATCCCTCCCCCGGACGTCTTCCCAGGTACTGTCACAACATAGAGGAATAATTAATAGATCTCTATAACTGATAACTACAAGAAATGTAAGTCATTGATGCCATCACAGTATGACAATATATCTACACATACATCACGTGAGAGATACATTATTGCAGCTAAAGTACATCACATTTTTCCTTCTCTTAAACATAAAATTAACAGACGTTGTACAGCGTTGATATACCTTTAAATACATCACCTGTCTCTTTCTTTAAGAATTGTTCATTATATCTAAATATCTAATAAATTATCTACATGAATGTAGTCTTACATTTTTGTTCCTCTTTTTGTGTTTCTTTAGATTCACTGTCTGTTTTCATTTTTTTCTCTGCAAAAACAGAACAAATATGTAATAAATGCATTTATCATTATTATCAAATATAATAGGAAAGAAATACAAATGCATTTCTAATTATCACAATTTAAATCATTCACATGTACATGTATTTCTGGAAAATATTCAATCTTTCAAATTTTGTAAAACCAGTGACTAAAATCTGTATCTAACTTGTCTAACCGACTTTGTTGTCAAGTGCAATAACTGGTTTACTTGAAGATTAGTCTAATAGGTGGGCTAGCTATAAACACTGACTTACTTGGGGATTTGTCACTCTCAAACTGATCAGGTTTAAGCTTTCTTTTTTTGCTGTCTTTGTCATCAACTTCCTCTTCTTCTTCTTCTTCTTCTTCTAAATTTTCATCATCATCATCATCATCATCATCATCATCATCATCATCATCATCATTATCATCATCACTTTCTGCTTCATTTTCATCACTATCATTGACTTGTCTATCATCAACAATTTCTTTGTCAATTTCATCAAATTCATTTTCATCACTACTATCCTCAACATTCTTACCTACAAGAAATTTCAAAACACAACTGGTTTGAAAAATATCTCAATGAACAGAAAGATATGTTGTAATTCCACTAACCAATCATATTCAAGGGGATGATTTGATTAATGTTATTGAATAAAACAAAATATATGTAAATGATTTGGCAAAGTAGTGAGACAATGGTCACATGTTCATTTAGGCAGATCAAAACCGCATTTTACAATGCTAATTATTGATGACCTACCAAATGTTTCACTTTAACACTAGTAGAAATTACTATTGGCTGATGAAATTTTTTGGAATAAGTGGTTTTATATAAATATTGCCCACTGATGATTTTGTGAGACTGGAAATATTTATGAGTTTGATATTATTTCTCCAATAGTTAGACATTTTGTATACATGTTCTCAGAATAAAGTAGAAAAACAAGAATCACGTTAACAGGAAAATTGTTCTTTAACTTACTGATATCAGCAATCCTTGAGGGCTTTTCTTTATTGCTACCTGTGCTGGAATCTTTTAAATTCTTCTTCAAACCTGTAACAAAATTTATTTACTTTATACATGAAAATGAATAGGTTGACAGACAGTGTTGGTTTTCATCTTTTGTGTACATACATGTATGTACAGGGCTACAGTACCTTGTTTATTTACATGTATTATCCAATGTTTTTGCAAGTAACTATTTCTATAAGGACTTTCTACATCACTTCTATGTATTCTAGGATTTGTTTTATGGATTAAGCTTTTTCACAAAAAGGCTTTTACATGATTGTTTTCCCATTTGGAGAATTGGTCCCAACCTCTTATAGATAAAATGGAAGCAAATGTGTTCAAAAACTAGAGCTGGAACAAACATCGTTTGAATATTTGCGACTGCTATTCAATAATATGTATTAAAATATTTGAAGACATCATCTACAAAGTATTATGCATGTTTGATAGTATATTACAAAGTGATTGTATGTGTAGGCTGCTTAAACATGTCAGTTCAATGTTAATACTCAACATATAAGTATCCATTGGATTTGGTGCACATGCATTTATTTCTTATGCAAAAATATTTTAAAAAATAACATTCCAATCAACTACAATCAAAAGATTTAAAACTTCTTCAAAATACTGCAGTCCTGACTTCAGAGAATGACTTTGGTCAAAGAATAGAACTGATGAAGAATAATGAATGTAATACATTACCCCTGCTGACATAGTCATGAATTGTGAAATTGTTTGAAAGCATACGGTTCAAATATTAAATCTTGTGTTTGTTCATATTTAACATTAATTAAACTTTTAAAGGCACTGATGTACGAACATTTTTTTAAACGTTTTTCTCGTATTTTTTCCAAACACATTTCTATGCTACACAAAGTGAGAGAGTTGTTATAATCATATAGAACAAGCAGAAACAGAAATCAGATTAATAAAAATAAATCCACCTTTCATCTTAGCCTTGGACGGCAATACTTTTGGGATCTTTTTCTGCTTTCCCATTCCCACGTGTGTTGTTGATAATTTTCCTTACCGGAAGTGCTCTTCTTTCAATTGTATATTGTGAAGTCGTACGTATAATGTTCGTATGGTTCAGAATAAGGGCCAAGTTTCCTACTTCATTCGTACCAAAATTTGATGACCATGGCGATTTATCGGTTTGAACCATTTACCCAAACAAGAATCGCATGCATAATTTAGAGTTTGTACACATTGTACATAAATAATCATTTCCAAAAATTTCATTCACTAAGAATAACTGCATTGAAGTATATTGTAATTTTGAATAAATGTCCCTTTCAGGAATTTGCAAGTTTTTCAAAAGTGTATGGTTCCATTCATGCGACTTCTACGGCACGCCAAATTCACAAAAATGAGCTAAACATGCACAGTTTCACAGTTGATAAATTAGGTTTACCGACTGTTTACTATAATTTACGAACCGCGCAAACTAGAGATCAACAATTCACCGTTTAACAATTAAACTTTAGTTCTCATCCGTAAAACCATATATTACATGGTGGTAAACTATAGTTTACGTATGACAATCTAAATTGTCTGAAAATAACCGGTTAACATCTCAGTAGTAGATTTTGCTGATAAATATACAATCTGCAGGTAAATTTAAATTTACGTTCGTTAACCGGCTACAGTTCAGAGTTGTTAAACATAGTTTCACAATTGTGAAACTGCGCATATATTTATATAAACCATGTTCTGCAATTGCAAATAATTGTTTTTACAATGTAGTGTTAATTATAGTTAACACTTCTGAAACATGGAAAGGATCACGTTTACTATGGTTAATAGGTGAGAAATATAGTTTTCATCTGTAAAACCATATTCAACGGTTGTATTAAACAATAGTTATAACGAATGTTGTTATACCCCTGTAAAACAGTTACTATATAACTCTATACGAAAAAAAGTCCAGCATATTGACTGTTGGACTGGAACTGTTGGATTGGAACTGTTAAAATCGACTGTTAAAAAAGACTGTTGACCGGTGACGTCACATTCCGCGAAAACGTGTTATTGATTAGAAGGGGTATAACAAAACAGTTGTTGACTGTGTCTCGGGCAACAGTTGATCTGTCGGACCGGCTTGCAAACTGTTGCCCGCGGCCTTCGGCCTTGGGCAACAGTTTATGAGCCGGTCCGACAGATCAACTGTTGCCCTCGACCCCAGTCAACAACTGTATAATAGTAAATGTAACTGTAAAGTTATAGTTTTACACTTCTGAAACATATATGATCGCGTTAAACTAACTATGGTTTACAGATAGATTATAGTGTTTTTCCGTAAACTATGGTTTACAACCGTTAAATCTAGTTCAGTAATCGATTTTGAAACTATGATTAGCTCATTTTTGTAATTTTGGCGTGCCATAGACTAAATTCTTTCCAACTTCACGTCAATGACCCTGAAAACATTAAATATATTGTAGGTTATCATTTGCATGAAGACAGGCACACGTTTAAACAATCTATGTCTCGTAAATACACAGGGGCTCACCACGAACTTTCTGTCTTCTTACTACATGTATATATATACGTGACCACCCCTGTATCATAAAATACACAAGCTTGTGTGTGCATCGATCCCCTGTGCTAACCTCTGTGGTCGAAAAATAAATTATATCAACATGCCTCCTTTTCTTGTTATACATATTTGTTTTATTCCTTTTGTGTAAAACGCTTAAAGCTGACAATTCTCAGATTAATTCAAATCCCGATCTGGTACGTAAATATTTCTCAAATCCTGCTCATTTTAAGAAACTCTTGTTAAAATAATTTATGCTCTTATTTTTGTGAAAATGGGTCTTTATTTACATGTGTATTTATCATTTTCATTTCAAACTAGCGATCCAAAGATCATATTATATTGGCCTACTAATCAGCCGATCAAATACATGTAAACAATAATAGCATACAAACAAACAAAAACTTTCAGAGAGGTGAATCTTTATTACACAAAAATTACAATGAAATGTAGTCAACAAAACTTGCATTGTTATTTGCAGTTAAAATTAATACTTTGTCATTCTTCACGATCAACTTAACACGGAGAGATAGAACACAATTCAACAATCAACAATAATGAATAATACGCAAAAATAACAAAACTGTCAACAAATGGGAACTGTGCACATATATACACAAAACATGATCAAATTATTATACATCATGATCATCTACAAAGAGAACGGCAAAGCAAAGAAAAATAACCAACAAAATAAGCCTTGTTACTTGTAGACCAGAATTTGTTCCGAGCTCATGCAGTTTAAAAAGAAAGTTATCATAATGTAAATAAAAATAATTAAAAATCAAATCATATAAAAGTTTTTACATTGTAGACGAAAATATTATGTACATTATATCGAAGTAATTTGCAAAGGCAGATGCACAGCTAAAAACCATTCTCTCACCAGAGGTGATGCTAGACGAGTTTGCTTAATGTGGCGCGACCTCTGGTGAGAGAATAAGCTAAGACATAAAATGAACCTTCTCCACCCTGAAAGTCAAGGCTGAAATGAGAATAGTACATACTGGTGAATCTGAAACATCTTTTGCTTAGTCGTCTCTGTTTTTCAAAAAAAATTAACATCAATAACAAACTTTACTATAATTACTTAAAATTTGATACCAATATTAGATATTAATGTGATTATATTATACATTTTAATCAATGTTGGATAGCTGTACATATCGACAATGTGTGATATATATGTGTACATGTTTGTTGAGAGAATAAAACACTGCACATGCGTGTAGCTTGTTGAAAGCAACTATTATAAAAAGTAGCACAATAATGAGGAACCTACGTATATCATAGATAAAATCTTAATTTCCAACAACACAATTTAATTTTTTCTGTTCTTGGACACGAATTGTTCCCTGGCTGTACAGGTATATGACGTCACAGCGTGTATTTTCGTTGTGATGACGATGAGCACAAAATAGGATGATTCACCCTCCACCCTACCCTTACCAACCACTACCCCTATTCTCTTTAAAGAAGCTCTGTGGCATAGCCAAATTTATGCCTGTTGATTATCTTAAGAGAATACAATACAACCCCACCCCCTTTTCCACAGACGTCTTTCACTGACTTGGAACACAGGGGCATTTTATCCGCTCTATTTATATATACGTCATAGAGAGCAGAGCGGATAAGATGCCCCTGTGCTTGGAATCTAGCGATATACATGTATAGACAAGGGACATATCCCCTCCATTATATATCATGATACATTCAAACTACTCCGACTGTTTCCCTATACCCCCTCCATTATATATCATAATACATTCAAACTACTCCGACTGTTTTCCTATACCCAGCCGGCATTCTTCCTTAGACAGGGGGCGGATCCTCTTTTGCACCCATTTAGGCGCCGCCCATGGCGTGCTCCAAGCGAACCACGGCCCACATAGAACGACCAATAGAGAGCACTGTACCAAAAACAGGCTGACGAAGATTTGTACCGTGGATAGATATTGGCCGAGAAGGAACGCCATGCTGCCGTGAACGATGACGTCAAACGCGGTACCCAAGATGGAGTCGAAATGCCATTCTTCCTTGTAATCACTGGCCGTCCAGTCCAGGGAACTCCAGCTGACGATCTAAAATAAAAGTCAGATATTGATCAGGACATGGTTGGTGATTATCATCATTTTACGGATAAGAAAATCAGGAAATCATTGTTAACAAAATTCAACACATGCAACGGAGGTTTTTATTTAATCCTGACCTAAATCCAAAAGCTCACATGTACACTTTTTAAGTATCTGAAAAATATTAACTGATCGTTGGTAAAAAAAAATTGATTAAAAGGTCGAAGGGTTAGGGTCAAGTGGCAGTATAAACGTACTGTATATATGTATATGTAGATACCTTTATCACCCCTGCGAATGTGTTCAGAATGTTTTCTTTATCGTTGCTAAGTATGTAATAAATCCAGAGGTGCTCGAATGAAAGTTCACGAGACTTCACCGAGATTTCTTCAGTTCATGTGGAATTTTGAGCGTATAAGTGTTCGGATAATATTCTCAAAATACGTAAGTACTGGTCGATTTTCATATCATATCCTACTTTGATTTATGTTAAAACATCAACATCTTTTAAGATGTAAGTCTTATTTCACCATCTAGCGGTTTTTTAAATTAAACGATGATACTCGAAACAGAGTTATCGTTCGTGTTCAACCACGTGTAGAGTGGTTGATAATATAAACATTGGGTTGCTTAATAAAATCATAGCCATGTTTGATGCATGTGGTGTGCAATACTATGTTTAAAATAAAACAATGGGTGAATGTTTTGCATAAAAACTTAGTATATCGAGCTATTTTCAAGGAACATTCTGCATAAAATAGTACAGTCTGTTTCACTATTAGTGTTATTACTAGGTCAGGCGCGGATCGAAAATTAATTCTTAGTATGTCTACTACGCATGTTAATTGTCGCAACAGCAGAAAAAAAAACAATTTTTGTATTGTCACATTTATTTCTAGGACACATTTTACCCACCAATTAATGAAGATAAAGTTTAAAATCAATAAACCTCTAGAATTTATATTTGACTACAAGTACTTAGATTCTCTAAAACAGACTATAAACACAAGGCACGATTTTTACTGCGAAACTGAAAGGGTCAAATAAAACCACGTGATTTAAAATTTTAATGACAATAACATTCGCAGGGGTGTTTATGTGTGTGTCTTGCGGAATGATACAACTCTAGTATGATCCATTACAGGGGCTTGTTTTATACAGTAAGGTAATTCAAAAGAGAGGCTTGTTGCGACCTGCAGGGGCCATTAAAAAGTGGAGGAACCAATTATACGTGTAGTTTATCCATTTTATTTGTTATGGTAAATATAACGTGTATGTTATAGTAAGACTCGGTGACCTCTTTATTATTATAGTTTTGTGCATGTACCTTTTTGGCGGGTGCCGTTTTCTCCCAGTACATGAAGTAATACAAATGTTGTACAATCTGTACGGCCGCCAGCCATTGGAGCCGGTGTAGAAACAAGAAGGACGAGGCGAACACCGTCAGTAGGTCAAACAGGAAGTAGAACCGGATGCGCACTAGGTCTCTGCGCGGTAAAAGGCGGATCCGGAAGAGGACGTTCAGATGACCACAGATGTGATAACACTCCAAAAAGAACAAGAAAAACGCGGCAAAATTCTCCAAGTTCAACATCTTTTTGACAGGTTTGCTGTAAAAGACACCGAAGTAAATAATGAATAGAAAATATTTGCCGATATTTAACATTATAGTAAAACTTGTTGTTCATTAATGCAGAATAAATTATTTGAAGGTAGGTTCAGATATTACCATATCCTCTCACATAAAATATTATGAAAAGAAAAAACTTCGTAACCCTGAACCCAGGGGCAGCTAATAACTAGAACTATATCTTATCAATGTATACTTATACATGTAATACTAAGACACGGCGACATTGACCCTGATGTATCTGTAACACACTGGGACTGTTTTGTATATCAATGTAATACTAAGTATAACCCATTATCAATGAATTACTGAGTGAATTACAGACAGATTGTGTCGGAGCGGTGACAGGTAAATAATCCCAGTCAATCCAGGTCATTGTCAGATAATGCACGCCCAGTCTACAGACCTACATTGGGGACAGAGGGGTGCTCTGTGGGGGAGGGGGTTGGCTGGTGGACAGATGGATCATTTAATAAATCCTATTCGGCTGTGGTATATGCAGACAGATGAGCGCTGTATTTTTTTCTTGGGGGGGGGGGGGGGGGGGTCTTTATAGCGGTTTTCATTTTATGATGAACGTGTTTAGATATATTCATTATAGATCTAATGTATATCTTTCAGTAAATGTTTTAAAATTGGAGAAACATTTAAATTCTTCTCTCAGGAAATAAAAACGCACTGCAAGTTGACACAATCGAACGTCCAAGGAAAGACGTGGTGGGAAGGGGTTGATTTGAACATATTTTATTATGCAAATATATATTTACATAAATATTATGGATTAAGTAGCAGGCAATGCCTAGCCTTCTCCGGGGTGGGGGGGGGGGGGTGGTGGGGGGGGGGGGGTAGCATACTGTTCTGAAATCCAAGATACTACGTGTAGATAGGGACATGCACCAATGTAGGTCTATATATGAGAGATGAGAGATAGTTCATGCACCAAGTGCTTCGTAGCACCAAGTCGGGAGGGTGGGGGACCTAAGGAAGATTAATAAATCAGTATACTACACAGTATTGTATTTGTTTACATCCAAAAAAGTTCTAGCAATAGCTTCACAATAAAAACAATTGTACAACATGTACAACATGTTATAGATTACCTGGGGGTGGGGAGGGGAGGTTGGTTACCAAGTGGACCATTCTTTTGATTTATTTTCTAAATGCACAAATTTTAACAGAGCAATAACACAGCCATTTATCTGCTCATCATGTGTTGGCATGGAAACTTATAGATACATGTACACACGGTACAATAGTGTACAAGGAAGTAATTGTTGATGACAAAAAAAACATTAAAACTTACACTATCTCAGTATAATGTTATATATGTATATACCGGTGGAGTAATTGTTGATGACAGGCATCCCAGTATAATGTTATACATGTGTATACCGGTGAAGTGATTGTTGATGACAGGTCTAAAACATTAAAACTTACACATCTCCATGATCTCAGTATAAAGTTATACATGTACGTACGGGTTTATGTCTGGCGGGGGTTTGGGGGCGGGGGGGGGGGGGAATAAACGCACATGGACAGTAATACACACTTCCTGGTCCTGGTTTCAAATATTGCCTGTATATAACAATACTCGTAACGTATTTATAGTTATATATGTTCGATGTGTTAGAGATTAAGCATATGCTGTTTTATTTTTTCCTTTAGTTTAAAAATTCTTTCGTCCCATCCCTCCAAAACATACATGTCATTAATAAAGAAATGATCGCGTATTTTTCGTGCATGACAAGTTATTAATTAATGTCAGACACTGCATGGCTTTGAGCCACTAGCTTCTAGAATACAGTGCTATTACTGACTATCAGTACACGAATGTAAACGTAGGGACATGGTTTCCTTTATTTCGCCTGTTTCCCTGTAGAAATGGCTCGGAAGTGGACTTTGGCCCCTGCAACTATCCCGTACCACCAAGCCTACACGTATAATTTATAAACGTACATTGCTGATCGATTCACTAACCCATAACGATATCCCCAGAGGATAATGTTTTCTTCTCTCAAATCTATGCATTTGGACCTAAACAGCCGACTATTGCGTTTAAATATAATTTTTTGTATCTTGCTGTAGATATTTTACCTTTTGAAATATTACCCTAGTGCTTAGAGGTCAAATTTATATTTAAAGCAAATCGATATATTCCATATTTCAATGTTATTCACGTACATGTGGCTGAATTATTGTGAACAGCATTATTATAATGAAAAATAAACTTACCTTGAATGAATAAGATAATCTAGTATCACAAAATTTGCATAATTAATTAAGGCATTATGCTGAAGAATTACAACTTGGTAATCTCTGGGTCAACTACAATTCTATGGTCAAAACAAAGGCTTGAATACCATTGTAACTCATGTCAAATGAAGTAGGCCTGGGACTATAGACTCCGACACTTTCTGATAAACTCTCTGTCCATCTCTCATTTACCCTTTGTGCCTTACCTGTCGTCTGTTCGTCGATCTGTCAATCCTCAGCTCGCCAACTATCCGTTACGTGCCTGTAAGCTTTTTTTCTAGCAACTGATCAGAGTGGTCGCCCGTGGATTAAAAAAATATCACTGTTTGTTTACAATCGTCGGAGTTTTCACGTGGTTACTGGCGGGAAAATTCAAAACTGTGACACGTGCTCAAGTTCATAACGTAACATGAGGAACAGAGAAAATAATTATCGCAAAAGGATATAAAATGTAGTAACGCGGGCGTAAAGTAGTGCTGCATCTCCGACATTCTAAAGGGGGAAATTAAACACGTTGAAATACTTAAGTTTCTTTTGTGAATCGTGCGGGATATGAAGCGATAATGTCCGGCGCGATATGAAGATAGTAATGTCCAGCGGAGACAAAAAACAATACAACTTACAAAGTCTAGTGAATTTCTAATTAATGCTTAAAAAAAAGACAGAATACCTGGAAATCCAAGTTAACTGGTGAAATACTTATTACAGATAATTATATATATATATAATGATGCCCCGGCCAACATTGGAAATAAAACTATTATTATGATATGAAAATAGTGCTCAACATAGCATAAAAATTGCACAAACCCCGTTAACGGGTTATGTAAATTATCTCTGTATTGATCGCTACCTTAATCAGCGAATACCCCTTTACAAACTGCAAGATTTATAAATTTTGTTTACCAACTACATGTATAGGGAAAAATTATTCAAAAGAAAGTGTGTTCAAATATATTGCATATCAGATATGTAACTTACATGTATCATTGATATCAAAGTTAACAAAATATAAAATTAAAACCATGCATGCATTTATATAAAGTGACCTAAAGAAAATTACGAAGACACGTATGGAAAATTCAAATACATGTATATAGGCATATTGCCTGCTTTACAATCCCTTTCAATGTATTTGATATACAAACAGTTACAGAGTAATATATTAAAACTGTTTAAAATGAAAGAGGGGTGAACGTTTTTTTTACCAAGAAAAGAAGAACTCGGATTCTGTTCTTTTGAACATAAACTGTTAGTACATACAACTGACTGTGTAAACTTGTATCTGTATGTACACTATAGTCTGTCCCAAGTTATTGCTTCCATCAATTTTTGATGATTTTTAATAAAAATGCACATACCTGTGAAAGAAATACAACTTAAATCGATGAAAGGGAATATATCCAAGATATCTTCATTGAACAATTATCCCTTTTCACTCATAAAATTTCACAGGAACGAAAACAATTTTCTTACGGAGATTTGTAATGGGAAATGTTTACATCTTTTCTCCATTCGGAATACACTCGGAATACATCGCGCAATTTTTTAACATTATCATCCGGGTTTATTAATGGCTGATGCAATGCAAAATCTCCGTAGACTTTCAATTTTTGGATGTGTGTTGAAACCTGAAGCGATAGAGGGGGCGTTTCAAAACAGATAATCTGGACATTTTTCATATTAGTGGATGAACGTAGTTTGAGCACAAAGGTATATACTATTATTGAAATATCAAGCAAAAAGTGGTGGAAGCAAAAACTCGGGACAGAGTATAGCTATAGGCATACGTATTATCT
The DNA here is from genome assembly GCF_902806645.1 of Magallana gigas. NCBI lineage: Eukaryota > Metazoa > Mollusca > Bivalvia > Ostreida > Ostreidae > Magallana > Magallana gigas. Next base: position 66,122,043 of record NC_047563.1, read on the forward strand.
ACAGTCTGGAGCATATTTCCAAAAATATTGTATGTTATCTGTAGAAAAGAAAATAATAAATAATGGTTGCAACAAACTGGTAACACTAGCGATATGCATGTATCCGCTGGAGTTGACCGAGCATATCATACACGTACAGACCTAATTAATTATGTGCACCTAGTTAATTATGCACGGACCTAATTAATTATGTACACCTAGTTAATTATGTACAGTTTGTTCCCTTCACCAGAAATGAGTACCAACTGATGAAAATGCCATTGAATATGGAAATAATAATGGGAATTGCAATACACATACATACGTATTTTACAATGTATATATTGTCTGACGTAAAATGCATTAACCAAAGAAAGCATTTCATTGTTTATGCATGTATTTACATCTTTCTTTTAACAAATTAACAAATTGAATGTAAAAAGTAAGTAAAATTCATGCACTCAATTACTGTTAATATACATCAGTACGTTACTTAAAAGAAACAGCCAAATCGTCTCCTATGGGAATTTGAGTCTGACATCACCATGATTAGCTCGTGCAGATTTTTCTTAGGTCGCTGTAGGTTTCGACCAATCGATAAACGGGGAGTGTAGAATTCAATCCTGTAGTCTCTATAGAGCTATAAATGAACAATAAGTTTCCGTAAGAAATAGAGGGAATCATACTCAGTAGATGTAAATATAAAGCATGTATATGCTTGCGTGCTAACTATACCGATCGTGTACTTCTAATATATATATATATATATATATATATATATATATATATATATATATATATATATATATATATATATATATATATATATATATATATATATATATAGTTATACAAATCCGTGTTGTGGGTTATTTCATATACCTCAGACTCACGTTGTGGGATCCTTAGGTGGTTTATGGGTCATCTATATTTTGACCCATAAACCATGTAGTTCAAAATTCACAGGGAGGTTGAAAATGGTATTATTAACATAAAAAACAAAAAAAAATGTTTTTTTAACCCACACGGATATATTGAAAAATGTCCCACAACTCAAAATCTATTTTTAGAACATCGCGTCAAAGCTACTTGATTTGAACATTTTGTCTATCTATAAACATCCAGCGGGGTGTCCCACAAAACGGTTTTGTGATGCACGCAATGCATTGTTGGATATCAATGGCGGAGTACAGCAGTAACTTGGGTAAGTACTGAGTATATTTTCTTGTTAGCAGTAATTAGTATGGCATATTTATAAAAATATGACGAGGAAGCAAAGACTATCGAACTAAAAGTACATTTAAGAAAAAATGGCGGACGCTCTTAGGCTGAAACGTCAAACGGCTGCCTTTTGACCATGCACCGATTCGGAATGCTGAAATGTCAAACGGCTGCCTTTTGACCATGCACCGATTCGGAATGCGAGTGTCATTCTTTTATTAAGCTGTACAGTACATGGGGAACAAGTCTGCGAGTTTAGAAAACTTGTCTTGAGCGGTTAGATTACTTTTTTGTTCGTTTGCATACATACAAATGTATTGTTTACAGGTGCAAGTAGAGAGTCCCCCAATACTCAACCCCGGGACTTGTTGAACATTTCTTCCTTAAATTATATTTGTTATGCACTAATTTGTACGACCGGATTAATTAAAGATCGTTTGTTTATCACTTCCCTGCCATGTATACAAACTGGTGTTCACTGGGGGATAGTAACCTAGCCTGGAGGCATATATACGGCAGCACATGCAACCCTGTGTCTTTGTTGTTGATCGAGTCTAAAGTAGTATATAATACTGTATATGAAATAGTTCACCGGAGATTTCATTTCACCCGCTAATGTTACGGTCCATCTATCGTCAGTGTAATTACATGTATTCCTTAAGATTTGGATATATCCTACCGTATTGCTTAAACAATAATAATTTATATAAAAATTAATCATGATAATCGTTCACACCTCTGTGTGACTTTTATATTGTGTATATAATGAGTCAACCTCTCGAAGACTGCGGGCATGAGTAGCACGTGCCGAGAGTTCAACTGTGTATAAACAAAGTAGGCCCAACCCAGACTGATTTCAGAGACACCTGGTTTAGATTTCATTGAGAGTTTTATTTTGAATCTACAGAAAAAAACTTGTAGATGTGTTCTATTATAAAAAGAAATCAGCTTTTTATTTCTACCCGGCGATATTTTTTCCTCCTTTAATTACAGACCCTGAAACGTACTACTACACCCAAAAAGCGTGCGACTTTCGTGCGAGAAACGTTTCGTGTTTAATTTAGCACCATTACGGAGATCCTGTGGAATTGTAGCCCTCTTCAGTAAACATCAGATATAAAAATCGGAGAGGGCTACATTATTGCAGCTAGATACATGAATAACACTTTTTCTATACACTTTTTCATACAGGAAGCATTATGATATCATATCATGTGAAAAAAAGACCATACAGTGCAAGTAACATTTATCATATCGTACAAAAAGCAAACCATGCTATGCTAGGAACGTATTGTAAAAACTGTATAGCGTGTGAGAAGCATGTGAGAAACATACAGCTGATATAGTAGTGTGTTTCAGGTTTTTATTTGTATGAAGAAAAAAAAATTATTACCTCCTCTCTCCCCCCCCCCCCTCCTACCTCCCCCCCCCCCCCCCCCCCCCCCAAGAGCGTGCATGGGGAAAGGAATATTTTGATCTAAAGAGGTTTTATGAAGATAAATATTTGTTATTTTCAATTACATGTATATTCTAAATAATGCATCCCCCCCCCCCCCCCCCAATAATTTCATTTTGCGAGGGGATGCTCTGCTTTGCGGTGCCCTTGTATTTTTTAAAAATACATTGTGATTCATATACCGTTACCACTATATTGTGATATGTATTGTTGTTTCATAATGCATGCATTGTTCATATTATAACCATAATATTTCATCATATGAATGCTTATGTTTATATGTAACATTAGACTTTTTATGTAAGTATTGTTTTCATTATTATTTTACAGCATTGATGAGTATGAATCTTCCAAAAGCTTGAAAAGCACATTAATGATGCAACCTCAGACAAGCCCAAAAATAATGCTGTTATGAAATTAATGTTGAATGAACAACTTCCCATGGAAGCTTTGACTCTTTGCAAGGATGGATATTGATAGACAGTAGGAGATTAGATATGACTTTGGACTCTGTTGCAGCACTGTGATGCACGTTCCATAGATTCTTCTGACCACTGCACTGATTCAGCAGATGTCAGACATGAACAGGTATTTTTCATTAACTACATTACTTTTTTCAACACATGATTTACAAGCTTAACTCTAATTACAATGAAATCTTTTTCAAATTTATAACAGAGAGCATTCTAGAGAGGGACACAATGGTAACTCATGTAGATGTTCCACTAACTAGTTAAGATGGGCTCTTAACTGATACTACAGTCTACTCAGGACCATGCAACTTCACATGTTCAACAGCTTAGGCATTTTACTACAGGTATTACCTTTAGTTACTCTTTCTGAAATATAGGGGAACATTTCAGTAACTACAGTAGACCTGTAGTATCTAAGTAACTAAAATTTCATTGACAATTATTCTTTGCCTGTACTCTAGGGAGGAATTTGAATGCAAATCCTGTTGAAGCACACCCAGATGTTCCACAGATTCTGCAGAACAGTGAAGCCATAATTACCGTATATACTTGTTCTACAGATTCAACAGGTCATAAAGGACCATGTTGCCGAATATGTTCAACAGCCTTGCATAGGTATTTTTATTACACAAATACATGTATTCTGAATGATAGGGAATTTTTGTCAAGGCAGGACTTCACTAGAATATCATTGTTCTTTGTATACTCTAGGGAGCATTTTGGAAGCGGCAGTTTTGCATATACCGCATAGTTTAGTGCTAGGATCTTTTTAAGAGCACTCGATTGGCGCAACAATTTTTGAACTATTTTTATCTCCTTAATAAGAAGACCTATGTATAAAGATAGAGAAAAGTCATAAGATTTTAAAGCTAAAATATTTAGATTTTTTTCTTTTGTAAATGATAGTTTATAGCTAGACAAATCATATCAAAAAATTTAAAGAAGATCTTATGGTTAATTTATTAACCACTCAGCCTCCTTAAAGGATACTATCTGAGTATTAATTGATCACCAAATCATTTTATTTCTTTTCAGAATATTAGATAGAAGCTTGTAATGGTAGTAGCATCAGCATTGTCTGGAAGGAACTATCAGTGAAGGTAATACATGCAGATACATTATTTGAGGGTCCTCAACACCTGTTAAAAGTTCTGCATACAAGCCCATTCTCTTAATTAAAGATATTGATTTTTAGCATGTGTTTTGACTTAAAAATTCCCCCCCCCCCCCCATAATCATTTTTTTAAGGGGGGACTTTAAATTTCATTTCTCTTCATTAAAATAAATGGTCCTTCAGTATTCACACTCAGAACCTGTGGGTTGGTAGACTGAGGGTAAACCCATAGCTGCACAGAGATATTTAAAACACCAATTATTGGCGATATAAACTGTTTCACATCGCGTTGAAATTGCCTTGATGTGACGTATTGTCTTAAAAGAAGAAGTCACAGGGTGTCGAGGATTCTTAATTTCGTTATTGTTTTAGTTATATTTTGTCACCACTTTTTAATCAGCCTTTATCCTTAACTTTGACAATGACAGCTTTTTCTCTGAAATGGAATTGTTTGTTCTGACATTTTCCCTGTAGATTGTTCATGATTTTTTTTGTGTCTTTGTGACATTGTGTATATGCAAACTTATAACTGTGTGATTGCTCATGGTTTTTGGGTCACTGTCAGATATATGTATTTGTGTCTGTTCATAGATTAAACGTGGGTCATTGTCATATATATATATATGTTTGTGTCTGTTCGTGGATTGTGGGTCATTGTCATATACATGTATATATAAATATATATATACCGGTATATGTTTGTGTCTGTTCATGGATTAAATGGGGGTCATTGTCATATATACATGTTTGTGTCTGTTCATGGATTGTGGGTCATTTTCATATATGTGTCTGTTCATGGGTTAAATGCAGATCATTGTCACACATACATGTTTGTGTCTGTTCATGGATTGTAGGTCATTGTCATATATATATACTATATATACCAGGGTTGTCCAAATATGTTCGTGGACAATAGCATTTTTATCATTTTAAATGGGTTAATTTATTCATATTATATATCTAAATCTTTGTCATAAAATTTCAGATCAAACCAAAGTGGTCTTTATTGTTTTCTATAGAAATAAAGTAAAATTTTAATGTATCAAAGGCTCGCAGAAAGTATGCACGTCCCAGCGCAAAAATTGTCCAAACTTTGTAATTGAGTTTTTAGATATGTATATTTACTGTTTTCATAATCTTCTATTGTGATGTAGTCTGTATTGTGTACATTATTTTCATACATCATTTAAAAATATTTTCAAACCAGCAGAGGACATTTAAAAGATATTACGGCAAGAATATGTCTTTTAAAACGCATGAAAAAGCAACCTCATCTGACCGCTGGCAATAAAAAAAATTGTGTCAACTGAAGTAAAAAACTGAAATGAATGAAACGATTAAGGAAACTTATCCACAAGTGGCACAAGTGATATGTTGATGGAATATGCGATTGTACCTTCTGACCAAACGGTGAATGCGGCATATTACTCTTAATAAACCCAGTACTACGTCATTATAATTTAACGTCATACTGGGCTGTGCGGCCTGTATAGGCAATGTATATACATTCATAACTCCTTTTCAAAAATATACATTATTATGCTCTTTATTACAATATTATAATACCTTCCTGAAAATGGCGCTTCTATTTTGAATAAAATTACATGTGTCCACGAACTTTTCGGACAACCCTCGTATATATATACGTTTGTGTCTGTTCATGGATTGTGGGTCACTGTCATAGAGTTTTTGTTCTGCAATTTTTTCTGTGGATTGTTCATGGGTTTTTGTGTCTTTGAGTTTAGACATTTGTGCATATGCATGCATACATATTTAGTCAAAGATATATATGTGAATGCTCATGGTTTTTGGGTTGCTCTCATATCTACATGTATGTGTCTGTTCATGGGATGTGGATCACTGTCATGGATTGGTTGTTCTAACATTTTTCCTGTAGTTTGTTCACGCCTATTTTGTGTCTTTGAGTTTAGAAATTTGTTTAAGTGCAAATATATATGTGAATGCTAATGATTTTTGGGTTGCTGTCATATAAACATGCTTTTGTCTGTTCATGGGATGTGGGTCATTGTAACAGATTGTTTGTTCATGAGGTTTTAGTGTCTTTGTACATAACGCCTCAACTACCTTATGTGGATGATGATGATACTTCAACATTAATTTACATGATGGTACTTCAACATCACATGCTGAAACTTTAACATTACAAGCTGATACTTTGTCTTTATATGATGATAGTTCTTTGTTACATGCTGATACTTCTTCATTATGTGATGGTACTTCACTCTGCGGTGATTCTAAAAATAGGGAAGGGTCATCTTGAGATTGAAATACATTAAAGTCAGAACTCATTGATGCCTGACAAGTTTTTAACACAGGGCTTTTTCTCTGTTTCGAAGATTGATCAGATCTTACTAAGGTCCACTGAGACTAGTTTAATAGATCAAGATACTCAACAAATAATACCACTTGATTATGTGTTGTCCTTTAACAGAGTCATTTTATATTTAAAGAAAGCCTGCTTGGGAAAACCATTGGCGCTCCCCATCAGTGCATACAAATCAGGGGGTTCGAGGTACCCCAGGGGTTTTTTTGTCCAAAAATGTGCATTCTGAAGTGAACCCAAGTTTATGGCGCTTGGTCAAAGTGGGCCGCTAAAAGTATTCATAGCACCTAAACAAAGACTTCTGTCATTCAGGTTACATCAGATTTATGGGTGGGCTTTCCCTGGAGATCCTCGTAAAGGAGTGGACAATGTAAGCACTAATTTTTTTCAACAGTACAGTTACTGCTAAAATCAGTTTCAACAGCGCACGTAGTCCCTAGCATCTGACTTCATGTAAGATATTGCAATCTGGAGGACGCAATGCTCTATCCTTTGCATGTAGTTTTACAATAATTTTATGAAAATGGAAATTAGATCATATGTAGGTCAATAGATGAAATATTGTAAAATAAGGGATCCCCCCCCCCCCCAATTTCCTATTTTATATTTACTTGTTGACTTGTTGTGATTGAGGGGTAGGTCTGCCACCACCACCACCACCCCCCCCCCCCCCCCCCCCCCCCCCACCCCTTAAATAAAAGATAGTTTGTGCAAAGCGCTGGGATCTAATGGATGATTGCTCATGCTCTGATTTCCTTAAGAAAGAAAGTAAAATCGCTATTTAATGGCGTAGAATGCCCAATCCAAAGGGGGTAAAAATAAATTTGAAGGCCTGCAGAATTAAAACAATCAACCTACAACATAAAACATACTCATAAAATTGGCATCCAATTAGAAGGCACCTAAACAATGACGAGTTCCAATAAGGGGACTATGGAGTTGTTTGACACACAGAGATTTCGGCGCAAGTTCCAACAAATATAATGAAAGTGATGGTGCCCCCATTCCCTCCAGCATCCAGTTTCAGCTGAATGGCACAAGCCCTAGTATTGGGAATATAAGTTTTGATAATAACCAATGGGGTGTCCTTATTTATATAAGGAAATAAGCATAAAAGAAGCTTGTTTAAATTGTTGGGTACAATGTAGCTTGAATTTAGTCTATTCTCTCCTTAGTAATATCCCTGAGTTTTACCGAATCACGATCCTGCTGCTTATAGCGAATTTAGAATCACCGCATACTGTAATACCATCATTTTATGAAATATCAGCATGTATTAGTGAAAGCATATAGTGAATAGGTATCATCATATAATAAAACATTATCAGCATGTAATGTTATACTATCAGCATGTAATGATAATTGATAAATTATCATATAATGAAGAAGTATCAGCATGTAAAGTTCACTTGATGTATCAGCATGTAATGTTGATCGATGATCAGCATGAAATGTTGAACTATCAGCATATTATGGGCATTATCTACATAAGGCAGTTGAGGTGTTCCATTTCTTTGAGTTTTATTTGTGTTTGCATGTATATGTATATATATGTGAATGCTTATAGTTCTAAGGTTGCTATACTAATACATGTTTGTGTCTGTTCATGGATTGTGGTTCAATGTCATATATACATGTTTGTGTCTGTTCATGGATTGTGTATCACTGTCATATATATACATGCTTGTGTCTGTTCATGGATTGTGGGTCACTGTCATATATACATGTTTGTGTCTGTTCATGGATTGTGTATCACTGTCATATATATACATGCTTGTGTCTGTTCATGGATTGTGGGTCACTATCGTAGGTTAATTGTTGTATTATTTCTCCTGTACCATGTAGTTTGTTCATGACTTTTTTGTGTCTTTGAGTTTATACATTTGTATATATGCAAATATTTTAAAGGGGCACTGTCATGATTTTGGTCAAATTTTGTTTTTCTGTTTACAATGCTTTAGGATATATTTCTAATGATCAAATGAAATTTGAGAGTCAGTCATTGAGTTACAAGCAAGATACAGAGCTCACAATTCTTTGTCATGTAAACCAGGCTTGTGCCCTATTTTTTATTTACATAGGTTCAATATACAAGTCTTTTTCAAGCTGATATGTCTATCTTTTTATTCATTTTAAAAATAAATAAACAGTTCCTAACAATTAACACATTCATTTTAGGTCTATAACTGGAAGTTTTGCTTCAACATTCAAAATTTAAACAAAAGATTTGTTTACATAGCAAAGTAATTTCTTATTTAATTTTGGTCACAAGCATTTTGATATTATAGTATGATAGAATGCTGGAGAAAATTGTATCTAATTTGTTTGATGAATTATTGAACTGTATATACATGTTTGTGTCTGTTCATGGATTGTGGGTCATGTATATACATGTTTGTATCTGTTCATGGATTGTGGGTCATTGTCGTATATTTACATCTACAAACTTTAAGTATAATTTCCTCAATTTCTTACGGAAGGTTATAGTTAATTCATAGCTCTATAGAAACAGCCAGACTGAAATCTACACGCCCCATTTATCTATTGGTCGAAATCTACAGCAACTGAAAGTGACAGGACTGATCCGCTAACGCGGGTTATGTATTTTTCCTGCAATGTCGCTACCTTCATATCCCGAATGAATCACGATAGAAAGCGTTTTATTGTTTAAATATGTTACATGTTGGCGTCGATCTGTTCATGGATTGTGGGTCATTGTTGTAGATTTCTTATTTTAACATTTTTCAGTTGATTGTTCATGAGTTTTTATGTTTTTGAGTTTACTGATCAATAAATATTTGCTTTAACGGCGTATTGAACAACATGTAACTTCCAAGTAAAATGACTTGCTTATGGAAAGGAACGATATGATTAACATAATAGGATACACAGAAAAACCGTGAAGTTAAATGATAAACTTTCTAGGATTAACACTCGGTACTACTGGATTTGTGCATGATGATAGATCTGTATGCTTGATCAATAGGTCTGATAAATGATATCGATAGTATAAGATTGTAAAAAATATTGATGCGGGTACCATATATATATGTTTGTATCAGTGTTCATGGATTGTGGGTCACTATCATATATTGTTTGTTTAAACATTTTTCATGTTATTTGTTTATGTGTTTTTTGTGTCTTCAAGTTTAGTCAATTGTGTATATGCATTCATACATATTGAGTTCAGACATTTGTAAATTCAAAGATATATATGTGAATGCTCATTGCTTTTGGAGTGCTGTCATATATATAAATGTTTTTGTCTGTTCATGGGATGTGGGTCACTCTCATAGAATGTTTGCTCAAACATTTTTCTTGTGACTTTGAGTTAGATATTTGATCTTTATGTTAATTTTTGGTTCTCTGTTATACTGTATCCGCAATGAATTCAACATGATAATAAAATGATAGGATAGAAACCACGCACGATATGATAGGATTGACACATGTTATACATGTACATTGAAAAGTGTACATGCAAGATACGATAGGAATGATACACCAGAGGAAAGGATAAATGATGTTTATGATAAACATATAATATTAGCTCTAAATGATCTTCAAAATTAATGTGATAAATTAATGGCATAGTTTGATAAAAAAATGTACAAATTAAGATACTTGCAGAAATCATTTTATTAACAATTGCCTAGTTGTTAATCCTAGCTGCTTCATCTAAAGGGTATACAAAAATGACTTATTGGCTTACATGATTAATAGTTTATCTGTATTTCTACATTTTTTTCATTACCAAACATCCCAGCCAAACACTAATAACATCTCATCCCAACATCGAATCCTGTGGAAAATAACAGGTTCAATAAAAATTCAACTGTTGTTTTTGATAAACATGTAAAATCCATACAATAACAAATTATATACAAATTACATGTAATGTTTACGCAGTTATAAACTCTAGTACATATGATTAAATGTAATACTATGAGCATTTAGTCTAGAAAAAAATGTTACTGTAACCATGTTCCTATAAAGATCTTCAATTGTTCACATTAATCTTTTATTTCCATTACTTACATATATGATTAACATGTAATTTCTAATTTGATTTTTGTCACAAGAGTTTTGATATTAGTATGATAGAATGCTGGAGAAAATTTTACCTAATTTGTTTGATGAACTATTGTACTGTAAAAAAAATGTTGGTGTCTGTTCATGGATTGTGGGTCATTGTCTTGTATATACATGTTTGGGTCTGTTTATGGATTGTGGGACATTGTCATGTATATGTATACCTGTTTGTGTCTGTTCATGAATTGTGGGTTATCATCATATATTTCTTATTCTAACATTTTTCAGTTGATTGTTCATGAGTTTTTGTGTCTTTGAGTTTACTTAATTGACATTTGTATACTGGATATATGCGTCCATACATATTGAGTTTGTACATATGTACAATGAAAAATATGTATGGGAATGCTTGTGGTTTTTGAATCTCTTTCATGTATAAATGTTTGTGTCTATTCATGAATTGTAGGTCACTGTCAGAGATTATTTGTTCTAACATTTTTCCTATAGTTTATTACTGTGTCTTTGAGTTTAGTTATCTGTTTATTTGCAAACATAATTACTAGGTACATGGGATGTTGGTCACTGTCATAGATTGTTTGCTCAAATATTTTTGCAGTCGGTTGTTTATGAGTTTTTTGTGTCTTTGAGGTCAGATATTTGACTGTTCATATGCGTACATATATATATTGCAAGTTTAGACATATGTTTATATGCAAATATATACATTGATATGTGATCGCAGATAATTTTTTAGTTTTTAAACATTAAAGCATTATTACTTGAAAGATGTGGTCACAATTTACTGCAGCATAGTGTGTATACAAATTGAATACCAAGCACTAGCATGTTATGAAAATGTGTTGCGTACACTATTATTTTAACATGTACAATTGTAGAAATTAATTCACTGAACCTTTCTTATATTTGATTCACAGATTCTATTGAAGAACACAAGGATTATGTCCCAAGTGGTATAGAATCAGTGGATAAACCATCATGCACCACATTACCATCAAAGAAAAAATGGACAATGGAATAGGACATTTGAATTTTATATGGACTTTAAAGATTAAAGTGTACCAAGAGAGGCAGAAGCACTGAAAGTAAAAAAACAATTGCAAATTTCTTGCTGATAGAAGTATTCATCAGAAAAAGAGTAAAATGCAACATATGCTGAGACTTAATCAGCAGATACGAAAGCTGATTCCAATGAGCCCCCGTTAAACGTAATGGCGGAAGATGAGGATGCAAATTTAGGACGTTTGGTCTTGCAGTAACAAATGATTCTGTAATAAACCCTTTAAATTTAAACAGTAATTGGAAGATTATCTCCTCATGAAATACCCTGGACTTATTTATAAACAAGAGTCGTCTATATGCTTCATGTTTTAGATTGAAGATTGAATGTGTATGTGTTATATCTGTATTACTCTCTCTGCTTCCCATCTGCAACATGTGTACCTGTGGTGTAACCTCATGGTTTAGTTTTTATTCGTTTTAAAATCTTAATATCAGCAATAAGATGTTGTAATTTCTTATGTGTTACTTTTATGTTTAAGGTCAAGTGAACATGATTGAAATATGTATTGCATATATTTTAAAAGTATATTACAATGTAATTTAGAATACTTAACGTTTTTAAAAAAGGACAATCATATTAATATCTAATATTTACATGTAGTGTATATTTCCCCTTATGTTTGCAGAGGACATCTGTGACGTCAATTTCTCATGACACCTGTGGGTTTTAGCTCTGCTGGCCATAGACCAGAAGAGTGTATGCGATGATCTGTTTGTGTAGCTTTCTGTTTGTCTCTCTGTGAACAATTTTCAAATGCTACTACTATTACAGCTATCAAGAATGTTCACATATATATACATGTCTTGTGTTTGAAATCATGCATGACACATTTTTCTAACTTTGAGAAATAGAATATATAATCTTTAACTGACAAAAGTGTTCCCTTATTAATATTGTTTTACCTCTGCAAATAAAGGTATCATGGTAGAAAGGATTTACCTTGTCTGTCTGTTAATCTGTGTCTACATTACAAGTGTTGAGGATGGATTGCTATGCCATAGCAATATTTTTGGTGGGGGTTATGCATTTGCTGCTGCCTTTATTTGACACAGAGATGGTCATGGTCATGTAGGGATTCGTCATGACCTAGACGTGGTAGTACATGGACAAGGTGACAAGGAAAATAATGATTTGGGGTATTACCCTAATACAAAGTCACAAGGAAAAGCGTATAGGACATTTTGATGTGGCCTAAGCTATAACCGAGATAAGTTGTTCACACCTTAATTTTTACAAGTAGTTTCAAACCAATGGCATTTGACACTTTAGGCGTCAATGATTTTAGTGAAGAGGTTTTCTGGTCTGTTACCATATTCTCTTTGAAGATAATTATAGAAACCAAACTTAGAAAACAATGTATTTGAAGACATTTTATTTTTTTATCTTTGACACCGGTTAAGGACAATGTTTTGATCTATGTTCATCTTATCAAAAGGGGTACACAGACCAAACTTCTTCCTGAGATGCATTAACATATACTAGTATATGATCATTTCAAAGCATGCTTTGCATGCTGCTTCTGACTTAAATTACATAAGTCTGTGATTCATAAGCACAGTATCTATATCTTTTTATTTCAAGGGGTTTACAAAGTAAATTTCTTCAGTGCATCACTGGCTGCTCTGTTCAATGCATTACATGTAGTAAAAAAATCTGCCACCTTTTCAGGAATGCCCCATACTATGCACTGTTGCCATTAGGAGACAAGTCGTTAGTAATTCTTCGGTTACTTTTATAAAACAAATTCCCTTAACCATTGCTGTGCCACAGGGCCTATTTGGGCCTATTTGAATATCTACGTCAAGTGCCACAGGGCCTATTTGGGCCTATGGCAATTTGAAAAAATATACATTAAAATAAAAAAAAATATTAAATATATTCAGGTTCTGTTTTTCATTATTGATTTTTTTAAATTTGTATCAATATACATCGTATGATCTATGTGTTTAGTGAAATACTGCTGATAACGTCACAACGTTAAAAATGACATCATAATCATGACGTCACTACGTCACACAGCGCAAACTTGTTGTCTGCGTTTTACCATGGCTGGCGTATGGTTTTTGTGAATACATCCCCAGGACTTTTCCGTCAGAACGGGAAAATAATATCTGTCCTAATGCACAACCTGGACCAAAGGAAATGCCCCCTCCCCCACAAGAGCACGACCAATCTTACTTTTTCCTACTCTGCCATATAAACCCTGGGCTCGTTTAACATATAACCGACTTTTGACTAAAATCTATCTTAAAAGACCAAATATTTTTCATAAGATCTCACCATAGCTCATAAATTTGTCATATCTTAATAGGATAATCTTAAATACTGTCAAAATACAGGTCTTAAGTCCAACTTTAACATGGCGAGAGCTAATACTTTAGTCCACCACCGAAGGCCGAGTATAATTCGAGTGTGCGCGACTTTTTTATTTTCATGCTGCCGTTAGTGCTGATTAAAAAAATCAAATAAAACACATCGGTAATATCAATGCGGTTTTTTTTTTAATCGGGTAAAAAGCTACTACATACAGCATCGTTCTCTGGTATTGTATAATTTGCAAGAAATCGAGAGAATATTAAGCACCAAAGGAAGCATGTACTTTATATGTATTATTTTTATTCAGAGTTAATTAATGAACGGCAATATAAACTGCGATATGCCAAATAAGGAGGAATGGGGCACTGAAAAAATTACTTTGATATGATCCTAGAACAAAATTTTAGCCAGATGATCAACATTCAAAAAAATTCCATCTGGTGACATTTTACTGTAGTTTTCATGCATGTAAAAGAACAATACTGAATCTTTGGACAGAAAAACAAGAACTGCATGTAATAACTTATTTGGAGATAATGGTGATGCTTCGACCGCGTGTTCGAGATTAAGACTTCAGTGCACAACCCCACCCCCCCACCCCGCGTACGCGCTTCAAGTCCTATTGATACCTTTTTCGTATCTTCTGTCTCCTTCTTCAGAGCATTTCAAACAGAGACATTCTTTCTTGAAACTAAATTTCAACCGTGTCTCTAAAATGGGATACCGCATATCATAGACATTTAATTTTCACATGGATGGTTCTGACCGCACGGACTTTCATTACCTGTTTTATGGTCATAAAGAGCATCTACTCTGTGTAAAGGTGCAAATATAGCGGTAAAAGAAGGAAAGATTTCTAGGACTGTAATATACTTCATGAAAATATTTAATCACAAAATTTTATCATTATTATATTTTAGACAACTCAGTTGGTCAAGCGGATTTAATCACTAAAACAAACTGTAAGACCACAAGTTGGTAAAAAAAAAACTTCTTAGCTCTAATCGAGATATAGAATCGTAAATGTTTTGCATTTCATAACTGTTATATTTCATCGTATGATGATGAACTATGTGTAATCGTTAACTTTCTTAGGTCTATGTTGTTTTTGATTCTTTGAATATTAGAACTATAATATAAATCACAATCGTAGTTGTATCGATAAATAAGCTAAGATATTAGAGAACATTAAGAACAAAATTATACATCGTTTTCCGAGAGTTCAAACGTTTACAACTGACGATCGTGATTGTCAATATTACACGTATGATGTGGTAAAAGTTTTTACTTTGTATGGAATAAAATGTAAAAATTAAGATAGTGTTCACCTGTCCGAGAAAAGGAAGATTTTAAAACATACAGATAATTTAAAGCTACATAGTCCGATTTTTTTTGGCTATGGGAGTATCAAATATTTTTCTATACAGACCAAATTTATTAGACAAATGCCTATTTACACAAACAAAATCCGTCTCCTTTTAAAGTTTGTATTATTTAAAGTACATAAAAAATTTCTGTATGAGAAAACAAAAAACAAAACAAACCAACTCCATCTTGGGAATGTTTAGAAACGGGAACCGCTTGGTTTTGTTCCCGAATGATTGGGTTTATTCAACCCGCATGTGATGTATCGATTGTACATGTATACAAAACACTTCCCCAAATATTAGTGAATAAAATGTACCGACGTTTATTTTTTATTTGAATTTTTTTCAAAGTCGTAATACAACCATACCCGCCTTGACCTCAGCAGCGAATTTTATTATGAGACGAAAGAAATCAATACAATTTATGTCGTTTGTTTTTGTAAATAAATTGTGTACATCACTTTTTCAATAAAATATGGCTTAATGTACCTGGAAAACTACTGCAATGTATATTATGATACTCATACTTAGCATAGCCATCGTATAAAATCGAACATAGCAGCTTTAAAAATTTCACGATAAGCCTATATATTATTCTATTTACGAAATCATTAAAGTCATTTGGGGTATTTTGAATAACAGTTTTTGTTCAACTTGATTGTAAAATATGTGTAAATACGCATGTTTAATACAGTTCGTTGTATTGGTCCAACAGAAAGATCATACTCGTTCATGTGCGGACCTAGAAGGGGGTGCATGGACTATTCCTTCCACCTCTTGGGAAATCAAATTAAAAAGATTATATAGCAAAATTCCCGAAATAGGCCTCAAAACCCCTCTCCAACATTGGAAAACAAAATTATCCCTCGGACACCCCCTGGAAATGTTTTCTGGATCCGCGCATGCGGTAACAAACATACAATATATCAATTTTCTCGCTGAATAAAGCAATAGCATACAGTGTAATGAGAAATGAATATTGAGCAGCGTTTTCATCACATAAATTCTCTTTACTGAGGTTAGCGAGAATAATTAATTAATGTATGTCATTTCTTCTTTAAACTCTCTATATATAAATCACTGCATGGCGTTGGAAGCAATTTGAAAGTGAGTGGGGGGGGGGGGGGGGGGGGGCTAGACTAATCCTAAAAAATATTGACAAGCAAAAAAAAATGATAAAAAACTAATTCCCAAAATATCCGTGGGGGGGGGGGGGGGGGGGGGGGTAGTACTATACCTATACTTCCAAAAAAATCTTACCTACCAAAATAAAAAAATTTCCCACATCATGAAATTCCTAATCCGGGGGGGGGGGGAACTTCTCAATAATTTAATCATTTCAAGGTAAATTTAGGAACAAATATGTTTCCTGCGAGAAAGAGTGGGGGGGGGGGGGGGGAGGCTAACCTTTTATGATGCTATGTGCCTAATGGTTAGGTCTAACTTTTCAAAAATGGTGGGGTGGGTGCTAAGCCCCCCTTAGCCCTCCCCCCTCCGATTCCGACGCCTATGTAAATTACATTGCAGGTGGTGACTGTTGGAGAGTTTCATTTGTTCGTGTTTTGTACATTGCAGTGCGATACACCACACTTTCTAAAACACGGAACGCGGGGTGATTCGAAATTTCCCCCAAATGACTTTACGAGCATAAACTTGGATGGACGTTTATGCTTGCGCGATTTCATAGAAATGATTATTAAAACGAACAAGGAATTGCTTACCAATCTAGCACTGTCATTCTTTGTCTGTCTGTCTGCATATCTAACATACAGGAAAAACAAATTCCTTTTGCGAATTTCTTAAACTGCATCATGATAAACCTTTACAGCTGCAGCCAGCAATACCCGCCTCTTGACCACTAACATATTTGCGTTATACTAATTAATTAGTTTTTGAAAATTATCCGCTATTAATGACAAT
This sequence comes from Magallana gigas, assembly GCF_902806645.1. Lineage (NCBI taxonomy): Eukaryota > Metazoa > Mollusca > Bivalvia > Ostreida > Ostreidae > Magallana > Magallana gigas. The sequence continues at coordinate 66,139,346 of NC_047563.1, forward strand.
GATTGTTACAAAAATGTCGTATTAATGATGCATACAGGCTCTAAAACAATGTAAGTTGGTTATATAAAATCGCTTTAAAACATTTGGTGCTTTGCTTAATTACACATATAGTTTAATGTTAATCTAATATGGTTTGTACATGGTCAGTAAATCCCATACGGTGCGAGGCCGAATGAAGATGTTTTAAAAATAAATGTCCAAATTATTCGTGGGAAAAACTTAGTTATTGCTATTTAGACCATATACTTTCGTGATAACTATTTGATAATCCCGCCCCATCAGTTCCATTTTTCACAATTTGAGGGAATTTCTGGTGTGAAAAACATGATTAAGTTTGCATTGCATGTCATAGGTTAGCAAAAAAGAAATCCGATATATTTATGATTTTTTTTAAGTCAACCTACTTAAACTCTCTCTCTCTCTCTCTCTCTCTCTCTCTCTCTCTCTCTCTCTCTCTCTCTCTCTCTCTCAGGAATAAGATAGCTTTTTTATCGTGAAATTTATGTCTCATATATGTGCAAACAAAGAAATAAGAGATATATGCATTATATCTTATAGAACTACATGTAATTTCAATGATAAAAAATTCACATGTATGCGTGGATTATAATTAAGATTGACAGGATAAGAACGTGATTATTTTAAAAACTGCACGTATTTGTTAAAGATTGGGAACATGCATCATTAATGAAGTAATTCATATTTTTTGAAAGACGTGGTTTTCTTTACATTTCTTTTTCATTTGGCGACGCTTAAAAAAGAAAGAAAAAAAAAAAGAATGGCGTAACGTCTTATTTGAAATGACAGAGAAAAAGATAAAAAGCCATTGTTTTCGATAATAACATTAGAAATTATTGATTAAACACAAAACTGCATCCCGCAACGCTAAAAAATGGTACGGCGCGTTGTGTCAGATTGTTACGTCAAAACATGAATTTGATAACGTCATGCTTGGCACTGAAGCGTAATAACGTCTTTTTTGACGTGGCAGCGAAAGGGTTAAAAAAGCCTATATATATATGTCTGATAAAATGATATTTTGTATTTTGTGCTCCTATACAAATCATATTCAGCTGTATGCTATATATCATTGTTTTAGCACCCATACATGGTTTGTGGGATATATCCCATAAAGAATCTATATATATATTGCCATGACATGGTTTGTGGGTTCCTACCCACAAGTATGTTATATATATTATCTACTATATATCACTGTGGGTATGTATACCCACAATGTGGTGACCCACAACGTTATCTATAACTTTGAAACCAAATATGAGTAATCTTTATATTCATCTTATATTTGGCTTCTTCATCAAAAACTATTCCTAAAAATGCGTTTCCTTTTGTAATAAGCCTACCACAAATGCAGGGTCCCACAACCCATGTTTATGGATCATGACCCGCAAACCATGTCAAGTACCTATATATATATATATATATATATATATATATATATATATATATATATATATATATATATATATATATATATATATATATATACACACACACACACACACACACACACACATGTACTGTTCTGTAAACATATGAGTTCGTTCGCAAAAGACAAGATTTGTAAGGACTGACCGCGTCCATTTTGGCCTATATTTTTGTATTGTTACCACTATAAGCGCTATAAGACGTATGTCTTTTGCAATAAAGAAATTGAATTTTGTTATCTCATAACCAAAGACACTTAATTATGCTTAACTTAATTGCTATCATAATCAAAATTCGTCATTTTTTTTAAACAAGGATGTGACACCTCCGTTTGCCATGTGTCCGATTTGTTTATTCTCATGATGATAAGCATGCGGTGGTTAAATAGAATCTGCTATAATTCAAAATTCATAGAAAACTAAAGCGCGCCATGTACCATCTATTTCCCTGGACAACCAGTTGTCATAAATTGCCGGTAAACTTTGAATTTACTAGGTAGGTGTTGGTAAGAAATTTACAATATGCCACAGTAACAAATCTCGTAAGTACGCGAGGACTGATCGTCAAGGTGCCGTGATGAAAATGACGTCAGACCGAATCACGTAATGGTCGTCAGCACATTAATCATAACAAGAGGCCAGTAGGCCTTAACGGTCACCCGAGTAGCATATAACCCATACACAAACTTGTCGAGGAGTCTCATATATTCATTTAATTGGGTTTTATTCTGGAGTAGAAAAATTATAAATCTGTAATGACGACCACCTCCCTGCCTGAAATCTTTCAAAAAGAACTATGAAACCTATATTTTGGCGAAAAACTTAAAGATCTAGTCTACAAAATCATGAATTCAGTTTTCCTTTCAAGTGTGTGGGAGTAAAGAAGATAAATTACAAACATTAAATGCATTAACACCTATACATCCATTTTGGCCCTGCCCTAGAGTCAAAACCCAAACTCCAGGGGACATGAAATTTAATTAAAGTTTTAGTAGAAGACTTCCTGGTAAACATAATTATGAAGTCAGTTTTTCATACAGATGTGTGAGAATAGAGAAGAAGATTTTAAAACATGATATGCATTAACACTATATTGCCCCCCTTGCCCATGTCCTGAAGCCCTGACCCAGGGGCCATGAATTTCACATTTTAAGTAGAGGAGTTAGTGGACATCATAACCATGTATTCAGTTTTTTGCCCACATGTTTGGGAGTAAAGAAGATTTTCCAAGATTTAATACATTTTTACTATATGGCTATATTGGCCCCACCCTAGAGCCAGAACCCCTGACCCAGGGGCTCAGGTGACCTAAAAAGTTAAGATAAACCTTAAGATAAATCCCTCTCCGAGCCAAGAAGGCATATAACGCTGGCTCTTATACCGTTTCTGTGATGTTAAGTGGATGAGAGTCGCTGCCTTGTCCCGGATGGACCACCAGTCCATCGAAGGTTAAACCCCCTCCCCCCCCCAAAAAAAAACAAAACAACAAACTCACCTGGTTGGACTGGGAGAAAGTGAATAATGTGCTTTGTACATGGGCCCAACTCACAAAAGTGACCACAGAGGGGCTTGTACCAGCGGCTTTATGGTTATTGGTCTAACGTTAAAAGTAAAATTTGTATCATACGTTCTTTGAATGCCCCTCCCCCTCAAGACAACACAAACTCGGACTAGTCCAGATTATTGATTTCAGACACACTTGATTTTGTGTAATTTTGTTTTAATTTTTTATTCAATTTGTTGCAATCTAAAACTGTAAAAGTTCAACTTATACATTATATATATGTCTACTTTTACAACAATTTAAAAACCAATCTAACTTCCATTTTCATATACTTCATCCATGTTTTGATTAAAACATAAAATAATGTGCATACTCTTTCTCTCTCTCTCTCTCTCTCTCTCTCTCTCTCTCTCTCTCTCTCTCTCTCTCTCTCTCTCTCTCTCTCTCTCTCTCATACAACCTGTCAAGTGCCAAGTTAACTAATTAGTATACATATAGGAAGCTTGTTAACTAAAAAATTCAATATATATCACAACATCTTAAACTCATAGCCTTAATTCAATCTGTGTAAATATTATCAATTAAAGTACATGGCTACAGTATATGGATGATTGATTGAGTACATGACTATAAATACATATATCACATAATGTGTAAAATCCTATAACAATCATAGAGTATATGAAGGGGTGGGTTAGTCTCATTAAAAAGTAAAAAAAAAAAATACAAGCAAACAGAAATACAGCTGAGTAAGGATCAGTGAATCACAAATGCAATAGTAAACAAGTTAACTTAACCACCGTGATTTAATGATTTCATACAGTAACTCTGGAATCATTAGATTTCGTGGTGGCTCAGTTTTCTGGAATTCAAGGGTTACCTCTCCTCCTCGAAAAACATCTTCCATAAATTAATAATTTAGGGTCATAAAGTCATTTTTCCTTTGGTAGGTATAAGAGAATACACGAAATTGCGACTCCATGGACCTGTGAATTTAAGCAATCCACGAAAAATAGACCCCAACGAATTTTAATGATTCCACAGAACATTGATAGTAGGTACATATCGCCTCGGGAAATATACTTGCTTTTGGAGAACTGGAATCTTGCTGACTCCTTCAATGGTGTACTTTAATTGTATATGAGATCAGGTCCCACCCCCACCCCAAATCCCACAAGTTAAACCTTTAAAATTAATCCCCATCCCCAAATCAACAAAATATCACATTTTCAGAGTTACTGCTGGACCCCCCCCCCCCCCCCCCCCCCCCCCCCAAAAAAAAAAAAACAATCCCAAAAAACACAAACTTAACAAACTCATAAATTCACATGATTGTAAAATGTTCAAAAAAAGGCCTCAATTGCTTTGACCACCCCTGGTAAAATTTTTGAATCCACTCATCTTTTAACCTATACTGACAGTAATCTCTCAGTACCTAATACATATAATTTTGACACCCCCAACCCCCTCCCCATGCCCCCATCACACTCACACCACCCAGCCAGGTGTAAATCCCCACATTTCAAACTTGATCTGAGTGGCATTATGAATTTACATAAAACAACACAACTAATAAAACAAAATACAGTTCTCAGCATGAGTCATGTATTATATAATTAAACACAACAATTTTGGGACGGATTCTGGCAATTTCATATAGTTATATATATTATATATATATTTTTTTAGAGATTCTTTTGAAACGCTGCTCTTTTTTATACCAAGGTAAAATTCTTACTCATAATTGCAAGTGTCATTGAATATCAATAAATTCATATAATGTTTTTAACAGTACACGAATCAAAAAATATATCATGAATGCAGTCACACCTATATCCAAAAAAAAAAAATGCAGATGCAGAATATTTTTTTCAACCATTACATGTACCATTATATTATTCCTTTAAGTACATTTGTTATAAAAGCCTCAACATGTGATAGCTATTATTATAGTGTACATGTATCTCTTTTCCTTTACAGTAGAACAGTGTTACAGCAAACCCACATGTAAAGAACTCTCTATTACAGTGAAGTCAGTTCATTCTCCAAATCCAAAATGTTTTGAAAGCTGATTAGATGTAACAAATTTTGTTTACAATGAACCAAATGAATATAACTTGTCTTTGATGCTAAACTATAACCTTGTTTTACTGTATACCGGAACATGAATGTCATAGATATCATTCATTTATATTTTTCACTTTATACTATACTCATAATAGGTATTAAGGTAGTTTTTCCAAGCTTGTAAATATTATAAATATTCCACTCAAACTTGTATCTTTGTGTACACACAAGTTAATCAACTGACATGCTTCGAAAGAAAATAGTTGTATCATCATTTATCTGTAATCTTCAATTGAAAAAAAAAATAAAAAAAATAATGCCCTGCTAAATTTGACTGCAGGGAATAGATTAAATTTAAACTCATAAACAGTACACCCCTCACATATATGTTCCACCTCAATGGACTGGTCATAATTATGTTGGTCATAATTATGTTAACATGTTACAATTCCCTAATGATACCTTCATCACATAATACCACTTAAATATGAAATTTTAAATCAACTCATGATAATACATTAAATATACATATATACATACTTGTAACCATACAATACCTAATTAAACAACAACTCCATGATATATGCTTCACCAATTTTTTTGATAAATGGATCTACACAGATTTTTTTTTCTGATAATGGCTTAATTGTTCCTGACTGGTATCAAATACAGGTCAAAACAGTCATAATGGAAAGCAATGCTACATATAGCCAGAACTTCTGACAAGAAATAAATATCTATAACTGTCAAAACACCTGATAATAATAAATAAACATATCTGTATATATATGTACATATTAGAACTAACAGCTGCTGTGGCGGATCTAACAATTGATGGAGTGTTGCTCTAGCCATTTCTCGACTACGCTTATCTCCCTTGGACTGGATGCGGGTTCACTAGCAGGGACAGAGTTATCTTTCTTTGTACAGCTCTCCTATTGAAGGTCACATACAGCTCCGTCATAATATCGTACAGGTGCTGGACTGAGGAAGTAAAAATAAAGATTGAAATAAATATTAAATGTCCTTCATATCTTTTCCAATGAGCATATGTAAAAATACAATGATGGCAGATAGAAAATGATGCATGTATTGCCTGATACCTGCAGAAGAAGACTATTCAAGAATTACACATTTTTATTGTGAACTTTTGTGGGTTTGCAGGGATTAAATATAGAAAAAACAAGAATAGAATTCCTGGGTCCCCCGCCGGTCAAGCAGTATACTAGTATCGAGTCTATCGACCAAGGCTGATTTAGGAACTTGACCAAGGTATTAGTGGTATAAACATTTGGTATAAATTTAATGAAAATCCGTCAAAATTTGTAGGCATGAGAGCGCTTACAAGGTCAATATTTGGATAAAACGGAGTCATTATTGTGGTCAAAGTCCCATAACTCCAACAAAAAGTATCGACCAATGCTGATTTTCGAACTTGACCCAGATATTAGTGGTATAATAAACATTTGGTATAAATTTAATGAAAATCCGTCAAAATTTGTTGGCATGAGAGCGCTTACAAAAAAGTGTGACAGACGGAAGCACGGACACATGGACCTACAGACCCACGGACGGACGCCCAGCATTTCTATGTCCCCGCTCAGCTGTGGCAGGGGACAAAAAAAAAACTGATTAGAAGAGGGAATTCATTTTTTGTTGTCATTTTGCATGTACATGTTTACACAACTACAATTACAATGAACAAAAAAATATTACATGTATATGAAAACTTATCTTGTATATATAGCCATGATTACAAACGTAATTTTCAACAATTTATTGCTTACTGTAAATTTTAAAGTGGTTATTAATGTTGGCGGTGAAGTACGCGTTTTTCTAATGTGACAGTCAAACAAAATGCGTGGGTATTAAAAACACGGATGCTTGATTTACTATAGTAAAGTTCTGATTTCTTTACCATACGCGCAGGTATTTTATGCAAATTTATAAGCGTACCGCGTAACTAGTGTAAGTTTCCCCAATGTGTAAATAACCACTTTTACAGTATATAAGTTCTAGCAAATGTGCTGAGAACTGTAAACAAACCTTCTTCTCTGTCTTTTTGGCGGGTTCTTTCTTATCTTTCTCTTTCTCTTCTTTGTCCCCATCATCCTTATCTTCATCCTTAAAGGTCAAGGTAACCAGAAAATGTGTATTAATATATTTTAAGGTGGTATGGGACACCTCCATTTTGTGATGTACTTCCAATCAAAATAAACAATAAAATAAAGCATAATTTTATAAACTTTTTCTTTCCCGAATTTATTACCTATCTGCGTAGCGTAATGGGTTTGAGCATTAACTAAAAATCTGTATGTTATGAGTTAAAATCCCGCTGGGGCTTTTATAATTTTTACCTTTCCAAAAAATTTAAAACACATTTTCAGTAAAATTTTGTAAAATTTTTAAAGGGTAAACTTAAAGTATTTTGATTTTTTAAATCATATTATTAGGAATAATTATGTCCAGCTTATATGATCATTTTAAATATTTGTCTATTTTCTGCTACTCTGTGTATTATAACTTTCAGTTGTCAGACTATTTATGGAGTACATGTCAATATCATTTTATTTCCTGGAAGTCCACAGTAGTGTATAAAAATGTACTAAAAAAAACCTCAACAATTTTTATAGCTGCAAACTATCAGATTAGAATCAGAATTACCTCTTTAAATCAATATATTGTTCAGATCTACAAAAATTAGCTGCTTGGTTAAAGTAGAGTTTACATCAATTGTTTTGATTTGAATGTTTACAGAATCAACTGAACACGTCATTGTAAGTTTAAGGTGGTATGGGACATCTGTCGATATCAATGTGGATAAAAGTACATTACTGGTATAGTCGAAATACTTTCACCAGTTTAGAATTTTCAAATTTTACAAAATTTGATCCATAATTTCAATTTTAAAATAATTTGGAAAGGTAAAAATTATAAAATCCTCAGTGGGATTCAAACTCATGACTTACAGATCTGTAGGTAACGCTCTAACCCATTGCGCTACGCTGTTCGATAACTGATTTGAGAAAGAAAAAATATATATAAAATTATAATTGATTTTAATGTTTATTTCGATAGGAAGTATGCCACAATATAGAAATGTCATATACCGTCTTATTGGGGTTGGTTTAATAAATCTGGTACCCCTAGATGCTGACCACTCAAAGACAGAAAAACAGAGTCTCACCTCCTCCCCTTCACTCTTCTTTCCTTCCTCTCCTTCACTCTTCTTCCCTTCCTCTGTCTCTCCATCATCCTTCTCCTCCTCATCCTCTTCCTCCTCCTCTTTTTCACCTTTCTTTTTCTTCTTGTCTTTTTTGTCTTTCTTTTTGTCCTTCTTTTTATCTTTCTCTTTTTTGTCTGCAATAATTAAATCACAAATTGTTATGCAGAATTTTTTTTTTATCAGCATCAATATTGAACCTAACATGTTGCTTGATAGATTGTCAAGGACAGAGACCTAAATGTGAAATACTTTAACAGCTACAGTTAACATATAATATGATATCATCGATATTGATACGATATCATCAATATTAATACAGTATATCATCGATATTGTTACAATATCATCCGTATCGATACTACATCGTCTCTTGACATAACTCGATCACTGCGCACTCTACCTTTCTTCTTGTCCTTCTTCTTTCCTCCTTTTGTTTTCTCCTCCTCTTCTTCATCTGCTTCCTCTTCCTCCTCTTTTTCTTCTTCTTCTTCCTCATCTTCATCTCCTTTCTTCTTCTTTTTGTCTTTCTTCTTATCTTTTTTGTCTTTCTTCTTATCCTGGAAAAAAAAGATAATGGAATAGAGAAAAATTTCAATAGAAAAGAAAGATAGTTCATCATATGAAAGCAATCTAGTAATAGAATCAGCAAACAATGACTTAAGATTTTTGATCTGTTTCAATAAGATTTTCAATACAGAAAGATTAAGTAAACTAGAAAAGTATTCAAGGCCACAGATATCATAGCCAATCAAATCTATCCTAAATTCTTTCTGAAAAAAATCATAGCCTATCAAATTTGTCCTACCTTCTTATCTTTCTGAAAGAACCATAGCCAATCAAATCTGTCTTACCTTCTTATCTTTCAGAAAGATATCACAGCCAATGAAATCTGTCCTACCTTCTTATCTTTCTTACAGATAATTATCATAGCCTATCAAATCTGTCCTACCTTCTTATCTTTCTTACAGATAATTATCATAGCCTATCAAATCTGTCCTACCTTCTTATCTTTCTTACAGATAATTATCATAGCCTATCAAATCTGTCCTACCTTCTTATCTTTTTTCTTGTCTTTCTTTTTATCTTTCTTCTTCTTCCCTTCCTTTTCTTCTTCTTTCTCTTCTTCCTCTTCCTCTTCTTCCTGCGCTTCCTCCTCCTCTCCCTCTTCATCATCAGACAAGCCAGTGGACACTTTTCCAAACACATTTAGGTCTTTCTTTCCTGTTGATATAGTTACACACATAAGACACACTCCAACCACATGTTTGACTATCATGGCTACACTTAACCAGCTCTATGATTATTTTGCCAAGTTTTAAGTACAATTTTTGCAGAGAAAGTCCTTTAATGTTTTAGATATCATCTTATAGTCCAGTAACTCCTATAATTCTGTGCAAACAAGTTCATTGAAATTATACATGACTGTATTACCTATTCTTGGTCATAATGAATAGTCTTAGTTTATAATTTTAGTAAATTAATGCTAAATTGCAAAAGAAAAAGATACCCCTATCAATGTTGGTTAAGAATAATTGATGTCTGCTAAAATCAAAGAAGAATACAATTTTGAACAATGGTGGTATGTCATGATAAGTGTACTTATTCAAACAAGAACTGCAAGGACCAATAAGTCCAGTTTTGTCTGAGATAACCTAAAACCTAAAGCAATTCAAGAAGCTCTAGTCGACAACCCCCACCTTTTTTCTTATCTTTCTTTTTATCTTTTTCCTTCGTTTCTTTCTTTTCATCTTCTTCTTCATCTTCGCTGCTCTGGGTTTTTCCTGCTCTGGGTTTTGGAACAGGAATTTCTGGCATTGCCTATGAAATACAGTGTTGTGAAAAAACGCTCCAATGTTGTATGATGTCAACAATATAATAAAAAGGAATCAAGATCATTTTGATTAGTTCTTATTTTATGATATTCGATTGGCTAGGATGAACAGAAAATTTTGATTGGTTGACATTAATCTAAAATGAATTTCAAATATGATTGGCTGTATTCATGGAGATGACTCACCCTGGAAGAAGTCACTTTAGTGGCCTTCACTGTTTCTTCCTCCTCCTCTTCTTCTTCACTTTCTTCTTCACTCTCTTCTTTCTTCTGTAAGATTAAAACACCATCAAATGTTTAAATGTTACATCATCCAATAAACATGTGGTCACACAATACATGTAATTTATCAGATTTCTTAATTTGTTTAGTCATAGTTGATAAAGTTCACATTTATCTTGAAATGAATTAATGATATGAATTATATAATTTAAAGAGCATTTGAAATATACATAGGTAACTATGCAAAAATCACAGAATATAGATACAACATTTAACCAGTTTTTGTATAAAAAATTAATAATAAACACTGTAACACCGTGAGTGAAGTAATATAACTGTGCTCCTCCATTGGTTTACGTGTCAAACACCTACACAACATACTGACTACAGTAAAACAAGCTTATAGCCGAGTGCCAGGGACGGGAGAATTTGCTTCATTATAAATGTAATTTGTTTTACAATAATAGTGTACAGATGGAGATGTCTGCCAGACAGAGATAACTGCAAACCTAAAAGCATTAACGAGCAAAAACAAAAATCAGAAAAAAGTGGAAATTGTTAAAGCAATGGTTTTTTTTAAGCTCAAAGAAATATTGGTATTTAATATGAAATTCTGAGAGGGTAAAGTGCTTTTAAGGTGGTATGGGACACCTATTAATATCAATGTGGATAAAAGTACATCATAATCAATATAATTTCACCTGTTTATAATTTTCAAATTTTACAATGATTGAAAAAACAAATTGTTTAATTTTTTTTTTGAAAGGTAAAATAATAAGAGCCCAGATGAATTCCAACACATGATTTACAAATTTGTAGTTAATGCTCTAACCCACTGCACCACACTAATCGGGTAACAGTTTTGGGAATTAAAACTGTAAAATCTGATCCCTCTTCACTTGAGAGAAAATAATAATTTAAAACAGAGATTTTCTAAAGAGAACTAAACAAGGTTGAGTGTTATATACAAGCTGTAGTGCATTTGTTATTTTCATATGATATGTATGACTGTTAATGTAAATAGAAGCCATAAAAGAAAGAAACATACACGTACTATTACTAGCTGCAATAATGTAACCCTCTCCGATTTTTTATATCTGATGTTTATCTCTCCCAAAAAAAAAAAAAATCAGGAGAGGGCTACATTATTGCAGCTATTACTATTACATGTATATCTACAATGTTGATATTTATTTTTTACAATCATGGATATTCTGAGAATTTTGTTGTTACTTTACAAAACAAACAACAAATTAGTCCAAACTAGAACTGTCCTAATGGGACTAATACCCCCGCAAGCCTAATTTCAAATTGGACAAATAATTGAATTGAATAATAAAGGTATTGAACACATACAAAAAAAAATTCTAGAATTGTAAAAAAAAATTAGTTAACAAAGAAAAATTAAAATCAAAATTGTCAGAATTTCACTGTAAATACATATCTATAACAGTAATACATTTACAAATTTATGTATCTGATGATATTTTTTTTTAATTTAATTGATTTAAAGAAATACCAACAAAATGACAATAACCCCTCCCTTTGCGGTAAATGGAAATACCAGTAGCCAAGCAATGCTCTTCTGTTGATAAAACTTTCAATATCTTTCTAATAACAGTCTTGACAGATGCAATTAGTTGTTTCAAATTTTGCTCACTTTCTCTTATGGCACAATGGAACTCCATATCAGAAAATTGATCCCATAGGACTATGATTTTCTTTGATGAGCTTGTAAAATTTAATAAACTCCCAAAACATTAATTACGATAATTACCATACTATGTAAAAATACGTAAAAAAGAAACTTTAATATTACAAACAATTTTAAAATTGCCAAAACACTACAATCATATCAGTAATTTTGAATTTCATTTAAATTAATGCTCAATAGGGTCACTTAATCAATTTACTTGACTAATAAATTTAAACAATTTCTAAAAATAGTTTAACTTCTTTATTAATAATGATATTTTCTATTTCCTTATAATGATAGAAACTTTTGGTTTACATGAAACAGTTTTAAAAAAGCCCCAAAACCATCACCCATTTTACAGATCATCAATTTCCCCTAAACACATGCTTAATCTGAACCATGGCTCAGATAATGGCCCCCTTGGGACAAATGAATTCAGCCACACTTGTCTTTGATGTTCTCATTAGCTCCTAAGAATTCATCATTGACAAACAAAAACTTTGCATTGTCAGTTGATAAAATACTTATAAAAAAATATTTTTTTTTATTAATTAAGACATGGATGTAATTATATAAATATATTTTAGAGTGTTTTAAAACTATTAATTAATTAATAAAATCTGTAAGGATTACCTCCCTTTCTTTTCAACATTAGTGTACAATATATAGAATAAGGAAAATGAAAATTGTCATAAAATCATTAAATCTTGTCTGATCTTAAAAAAAATTGCAGGTGCACATCTTCAGATGGTGTTCAACATATGTACAAATTTTTAAACTGTTCCATGCAGTAATAAAAATTCTATAGGGGGACAAAGTTGCGTCTACAGACAGACGGACAGACAGACGGACAAGGTGAAACCAATATACCCCCCTAAACTTCGTTTGCGGGGGTATAAAAATTGGTGATTGTAAAATTAGTGATACAGAGTGACTAAGTTTTCATCAGAAAGAAATTTGTGCTGGTAGGAAAATTGTCATACAGCAAAAAACAAAATACATAAATCTTGGTTTGAATGATGAAGAAAGATGTGCATCATAGTCACTTATCTGTTAACTAATTAGTCAAACCAGGGTACAGAAGTGATTTATGAGTTAAAAAGAATAACAAGGAAAAACATTACAGACAGTCCACCAGTTAAAGTTAATAGAAAAAAAGTGAAATTTCACACAGACACACTCTACGAAGGTGGGAAAGAAAATCTACCACAAGACTAACAGATTCTTTTGTTTCTGATGGGATGGCTTCCTTGTCTTTTTCTAATTGGTTAGTTTCATCTTCAGGAGAAGCTGATTGGCTGACTTCAGCACCAGGGGCTTCTGATTGGCTGGGCTCGGGCTCGGGCTCTTCCTCACTCTCCTCTGAGTCTTTTGATTCCTCTTTGTCTTCTTTGGTTTCAGGAGACGTTTCTTCAGCTTCCTCATCATCAGATTTAGCAGACTTTGTCTCTTCCTGTAAAATGTGACTAGCCTCTATGTCTCTATTTAAGTTATTTCTAACAGCACCCACACAATCCCTGCGATTTAATTACAGACAAGGCTGTCCAAAACTCCCCTGAAAATCAACCTGCAGGACCCTATATCTATGTCACAACAGACATGGCTGTTCATGACTAGGTGTTCGGGACTTACAAATCACTTAAAAATATCCTGTATTCGAGATTATTGTTTGATATAAAGAAGTTCAACTGTATAATTATAATAAAGTCTATTTTTTTTCTTTAGAAAAATTAAATACATGTAGGAAATGGATAGGTGAAAATGGTGAATACCCTTGCTATCTTAATCAAATTTATAACATTACAACTTCTGTTACATCACAAACACTGATCTCACAAATATTCTATCATTCCAACCTTGCACAAAATTTAGTCAAGATGCACATTTGTTTCTATGCTTTACATTCATAATATAAGCCATGCAAGTTCTCCACCTTTTGTAACATCTGCCCATGCAGAACTTGGACACATTTACACAGTTCCTAACTAGCCCCTAACTACAGGATCATCGATCGAACAGGCTACATTCATGAGTTACCTCATCTTGTTTCCTAGGCAACGGTCGGGGCTTTGGGACAGGTTTACTTTCACTTTCAGGAACAGCCTAGAACAAGAAAATTGAAAAAGAGTCAAACAGGTGGTTATTTCAGCTCATGTATATTAAAATAACCATAAATAAAAGACATGTTAGTGAAACTCCATTTCTTGTCTGAGTAGTTAATGCTATCTTTTGTAAACAACTTTTCAGGACCTGTGTCACATGCAAGCTACTTTTGGAGAGAAAATAACTGGCAAAAATAAAACTGTAGACAATAAGTATATGAAAGAGAGCTTATCTATATAAATTTAAACATATACCATAGCATATCAACAAACAAACATGCCACACAATGTCTTAACACACACTGCTAATTCAACCACTGACCTTACAACTTGTGACCTTCATCTAAGTGTGCATTCTATTCCTGATGGACATTTGATGCCTAATTAATGACCTTGACCTACTTGTGTGTTTTGTAAATAATTGACGTTCACAGCCTTGGTAATGAGATGACCTTGATCTATGACTGACCATCACTTTATTGTAAACGACTGACCTTGACCTCAGCCTCTTCTTCCTCGCTATCCTCCGATTCCTCACTGGATTCCTCCTCAGGCTTTGCTTTCTTTTCCTCTGTGAAACAAGTCATAAAATAATATACAAATATTGCTGATTTTACCTGATAGAAGCTTAATCATCATATTGATTGAAAAAAACAGGAATAATTATTCTACTGTATGATTCAGCAACAAATTGATACAGACATATCAAACTGAGTGTTATCAAGCAAAGATTTTAGTTTGATGCCATTATAGCCAAACATTGAGAAATGCGATATTTCATTGGACGATCTATTTTTAGTACAATGTAGAGAAAATTAAATTTTATACATGTATTGACCTCCTATAGGTCACCTGCAGGTGAATATAACGTTCTGATTTTTTGAGAGAATTGGATATTAGCCAATCAGAGAGCTAAGAATCAATCAATCATATAATAACATAAATTATTGCGACCAAACCATTAATTTTTTTTTTTTTAAATTGATAAGTCATCAATTACTCAATCTAAAATTATAACATAATAAAATTACAACATGCATCAATTTAAACATAATATAAATTGAATCATTACTCTTTAGTCTTAGATCAGATATCAGTTGAAAGCAGTCTATCACATTAAGAGAGAGAAATAATTATACATAATGTTAATAATAATGATAGATTATACACATCATGTATGTATAATTATTCAGAATGATTGAGAGTAATATCAAAAGATCAATGTCTGATGAAAAACTAGATTTGTCTTGTTTGGGGGACATTATGTCATTCAATAACCTGTACTAGATTTGTGTTTGTGAACTGGTTAACCTTTCTTTTGTTGTTTAATTTTGATTTTTTTTTTTTTGCACGGTTGACTGCTTTGGTGCCCTCTCTTACTGAATTAGTCTCACTGCGTCCTGGTGTATAGATTGTTCCTGTGGGTTAACATAATACTGACCTGGTTTAACTGCCTGAGGGAGAGGTCTCTTCCCCTGGGGTGAGGGTTTAGGGGGGTGGGTTGCACTGAGTGATTCCACTGTTTTTGCGTTGTTGGTGAGAGCAGGTAGAGTCCTATTCAATGATGGCGCCTGAAATAGCAACACAGCTAACTTTAAGCAGGGAAATATTTGCTGTTGTTTTATTTTTGTCCCTTTTGCCCTTATTGTCAGCAGGCAAATTCAAGGCTGGACAAGTTCCAATGTCTCAAATTATCTCTCTTCTAGCACAACATTGCCTAGGCAAATATAAGATGTAGCAAAGGTGTTTGCAAGTGTAGAAATGACAAATAAAAACGGGGGAAAAAAAAAACCCTGATTAGAGTATGAAGTGTTTCTTTGACGTTAGTGAATACAAATTTGTGAATTTCGTTGATGAGTTGATCAGTATAAATAAATGTCAATGTTCATTGAGGTACAATGAATGTATGTACTTCTGAAACTGTGACTTCCATCAAATCCTTTAAACTTGATGTCCTAAATATATTTATGGAACTATACTACAGTATAAAAGTCAAATCATTAACAACCATGGCAGGTCCATCATCAAACATGTACAGTAAATCAAGATCCTGATCATGTATCATATTGTGTACAATATTTGGTGGATTGATTTTTATAAGTTTGATTTCACCCATTTATGAATGTATCTATTAGCACATGTATATGCTGGACATTAAACAATAATTAAATTAAAACCTCCTTTCCCTAAAAACATTAAACAAAATACACAGTCAAATGGAATACAATACATGTAACAGCTAGCATTCATTACGTAATAGTCGAAACTCATATCAAATAGGTAAAAAATTTGGTTTTTTGATATCATGGTATGTCTTGATATCTCTGATATCATGGTATGTCTTGATATCTTGGTACTTTTACTAGTGGAATATTTACCCGTTTGATGGACTCCTGGCGCCTCCTATCTCGCGCCCCGAAGCTTCCGCCTAGATCCACAGTACCGTCCATCTTGATGGAGTGGTTGAGGTTGGTTTTGTGTAGGTTCTCGTTTTCATCCTCCTCGTTTGATGAGGTGGAGTCTATCTCCCCATTCTGGAGGCGAGGGTAGGCCAAGACAATCATGTGACATCCTCCACACGACACCTGTGCATATAGTGATACAAACTCATTTAGCATGATGTCAGAGAGATGCGATATATTATACATTATATAAACTTGAACCATCACACCTTATTAACTTAATACCTGATGAACTTCCAACATATACCGAAACCAACTTCTATTAGAGACGACATTTTTTCACGATTCAAAAGAGATAAACTGGTTTGCGGCAGATTATTTTCGCAACAAAGCCTTATCAACATCTGTTTTATCTAAACAACCATATGCCAATAACTGGCTTGTGGCGAGAATTATTCACAATGACCAGGCTCTGGCGAACCTCGCGAAAATTTCTTGAACACAAATAAAAGTAAGTTTACAGTATAACTGATGTACTTCAAAACAACTTTTACATCTGATGAACTTCCAATGAATATATGTATGAATTTCCACCTGATGATGTTCACATGAACACCCAATAAATTTCCAATGAATGAACACCCAATAAATTTCCAATGAACATGTACCCCTGATGTCCCTCACATGAACATGTACCCATGATGACCTTCACATGAACATGTACCCCTGATGACCTTCACATGAACATGTACCCCTGATGACCCTCACATGAACATGTATCCCTGATGACCCTCACATGAACATGTATCCCTGATGAACCTCACATGAACATGTATCCCTGATGAACTTCACATGAACATGTATCCCTGATGAACCTCACATGAACATGTATCCCTGATGAACCTCACATGAACATGTACCCCTGATGACCCTCACATGATCCCAAACCCTTGGTGAACTTGATGAACATGAACCCCTAATGGACTCACCTGAGTGACAATAAACTTGCTGAATCTCTTTGATCTCTGGGGGAAGTACTGGTTTGAGTAGCATTCATGGTCAAGGCCTAACTTGGCATGGCGACCATCTCCAAATGTGTAAAGCTGCCCTTTCTCTACACAGTCAAAAATTCACATATACATGGATGATAAATTGTCATACATTAAATTTTATATAACATGATTGTATAAGAAGAATATATCACATTGTTATGTGATGTTTGAACATACTTCACTTAAAAAACAAGATAATCTAAAAAAATAAGCATGTTTTTTATTCTATTTTTAAATTTTAATTTTGCTTAGATTAAAACACTGCACTACAACACAACCCCACATTTCTGATATTAACAAACTCTTATTACTTTTTGTAAATTTTACATCCAATTTGATGTCAATTCCTAAATATTCTCCAATGTTTTGCTGTCATAAACTCAGTTAATTTTACTTACTTGGAATTAACTCTTTTTACATCTTAAAAATATTCTATTGACCTGTGATTAATTCAATTCGATTTAATTTTTTATAAAACGCTTTTTTTGTTTGCCAAACAAATTCATCTATATCTTATACTAAAACTTGCCTATGTCACAATATGAAGCGTGTGCAAAATCTATTTATCCACTTGATCTGACCAACTCTTTTATCAGTGAATACTGTAAAGGTACTACATTTGGCTGTGTATTCTATTTAGCGCTTTTGGCGGAATGCGGCTTCCGCTAAATCAAGTACATCGCTAAATGTCATTAATATATGTATAAGGATTGGAACATTCAGGAATACGCTAATTCAAATTCACTCCAATTTGTTAAAAACTAATTTCCGCCAAATATCGTACACGCCAAATATATTACGTTTACAGTATTCCATTTACCAGTGAGTAATTCTATTTACCTGTGACTAACTTTATTCACTGGTGAATAACTCTATTTACCTGTAAATAATTCTATTTACCTGTGACTAACTCTATTTACTTGTAAATAATTCTATTTACCTGTAACTAGCTTTATTAACCTTTGACTAGCACTTTTTACCTCTAAACTAGCTGTATTTACCTGTGACTAGCTGTATTTACCTTTGACTAGCTGTTTATACCTATAACTAGCTGTATTAACCTGTAACTAGCTGTATTAACCTGTAATTAGCTGTATTTACCTGTAAAAAATTCTATTTACCAGTCACCAACTTTATTTACCTGAAACTAGCTGTATTTACCTGTGACTAGCTGTATTACCTGTGACTAGCTGTATTTACCTGTCATTAGCTGTATTAACCTGTAACTAGCTGTATTTATCTGTAACTAGCTGTATTTACCTGTAACTAGCTGTATTTACCTGTGACTAGCTGTATTTATCTGTAACTAGCTGTATTTACCTGTAACTAGCTGTATTTACCTGTGACTAACGCTGTGTGGTTTTCTCCTGCTGCTATTTGTGTGACCTTGTGCTTAAAATTGAGCCAGACCGGGGTCTCACAGTAGAAGTACTTGTTTTTGTGTCCTAGTTGTCCGTTTCCTCCCTCACCAAACGTATAAACCTTCCCACACTCTGTAAGTCAATCACCAATGAATGTAAAATCAATTATCAACTTCTGATAACAAAACTTTAAGTGACTAATTAAACAAAACTGAAGTTACTGTTACAAGATGATCACCAAATTCTTATGTACTAGCAATACTAATAATTGATTTTTAACAATTATGTTGCAGCAACCACATAATTATCTAAGTATTAAATGCAGCATCAATGCATTCCAAATAATAATCACTAATAAAAAACTAGGGATGGCACTTGCTAACCAGTCAACCGATTACTCAGTTGGAACGATATAAGTAACCAGTTACAAAATCAGTAATCAGTTAGTCATATAAGATAAAAATAATGTACATTTCAAAGCAATTTCAAAATACATTTTATTTTTTGTCTTTCAAGTCAATTATAAATTCTAGTTAAATTGGAGACTGTTTTCTATAAACTGAAGGTCCAACGACTGAGCTCTAGGAGGGTAATTGGTCAGTAGTTTTTAATTATAATGACTGTTAAAACAACACGTCACTACTATGTCAGTTCAGCTTTTCATAAATCATTATTGAATATATCGTCATGAGACATAATTATTGTGTAAATATACAATAAAATATGTTCAAACCGAGACATATTATGTCGGTTCAGCTATTCATAAATTATTATTGAATATATCACCATGAGACAATTTTAAAATCATATTTTGAATTACACATAAACCTGTATAGCTGTAGTGTTCACCCATTATCTCACACAGTTAAATGCATAAATCCCATACATATATTTCATTGTAGTCTGATGAATCATTTTGCATATGGTTGCTTGTAATATAAACCTGGACATTCTAGGCTATTATTAGTCCCCTACCGGTTTTCACCGGAGGGGACTATCGCTTTCCTCTGCATCTGTCTGTCTGTCTGTCCGTCTGTCTGTCTGTCCCACTTCAGTTTTCCATTTTTTTTCTTTATGCGTTTGAGGAATAATATGAAATTTGCTGAACAGCTTCAAAATGTCAAACTACAGATCAAGTTTACACTTTTGTAGCGTCTGTTTGACACATTTTCGAGAAAATTAATTCTTTATATTCCAATTTTTTAATGTTCAGGTTCGTTATCGGGCTTGGTGTGTATCAAATAAACGAGGAAAGTATGTTGTCAGTAATAATATCGTGCATTTCTGGACCATTCCTTTTATTGTTTCTAACAAACAAATAGTTCTGTAAAATAGTGTCAAGCATTGTGTTGTAAATTTAATCGACAGGGTTTTATGTGTTATTACAATCGGGTTCGTTATCGGGTTGGTCTGTTGAGACGGTAAGAAATGATATTCTGCATAACAGTGCATTGTTTTCACAAATTTCTACAAACCGGTAGGGGATGTGTATTGCTTATGCAATACTCTCAGACTGCTTGTTTCATTTGTTATTTGTTATAATCATGATAATATTATTTTTTTAAATGTGTATGCCCCCCTGAGGGCCCTTGATTGGTGAATAAATAAAGAACATAAACGGAATTAGTATTATTTATAACAATTATCAAAATGTTAATAGGCTGTCAAAATTATGCATATTTTGATACGAGTAACTGGTTAATCGGTCAGATAGAATTGTGATTGACCAATTAGCAATTCTGCAATCGATTGCCATCCCCACTAAAAACAGAAATATAAATATTTTTATTACTTCACAATAAATCATGTTGAAGTAAGATGATGGTAATTTAATTCCTTGACTTACCAAGTTACACCTACAATCATATCTAAGAGGCACCGTTATTTTTAATACATGTCTCTCTGCGTTTGTGGTGCACTTACCAAATTAAAAATTTAATTTGTAACTGTCACTGTTTTCCTGTTTAAAACTTATTCTTTTGATAAAATACAGGAAATTACAATCATGAATCCATGCAAAACAATTGTAGTCAAATTGTGATACAATTTTTCTTTACTGCTCCTTCCCTCTTACAGACATAAACTTTAAGGTTTTTAACCAAATGACAACCTTCCCCCTCCCAAAGGCATTCGAGTACATTACCTGTTAGTACCACTGTGTGTGACCCCCTCCCAAAGACATTCGAGTACTTTACCTGTTAGTACCACTGTGTGTGACCCCCTCCCCCAGACATTGAGTACTTTACCTGTTAGTACCACTGTGTGTGACCCCCTTCCCTAGACAAAAAGTATTTTACCTGTTAGTACCACTGTGTGTGACCCCCTCCCAAAGACATTGAGTACTTTACCTGTTAGTACCACTGTGTGTGACCCCCTGCCAAAGACATAGAGTACTTTACCTGTTAGTACCACTGTGTGTGACCCCCTCCCAAAGACATAGAGTACTTTACCTGTTAGTACCACTGTGTGTGACCCCCTCCCAAAGACATTGAGTACTTTACCTGTTAGTACCACTGTGTGTGACCCCCTCCCCTAGACAATAAGTACTTTACCTGTTAGTACCACTGAGTGTGACCCCCTCCCCCAGACATTGAGTACTTTACCTGTTAGTACCACTGTGTGTGACCCCCTCCCCTAGACAATAAGTACTTTACCTGTTAGTACCACTGTGTGTGACCCCCTCCCAAAGACATGGAATACTTTACCTGTTAGTACCACGGTGTGTGACCCCCTCCCCTAGACAATAAGTACTTTACCTGTTAGTACCATGGTGTGTGACACCCTCCCAAAGACATTGAGTACTTTACCTGTTAGTACCACTGTGTGTGACCCCCTCCCCCAGACATTGAGTACTTTGCCTGTTAGTACCATTGTGTGTGACCCCCTCCCAAAGACATTGCGTACTCTACCTGTTAGTACCACGGTGCGTGACACCCTCCCCCAGACATTGAGTACTTTACCTGTTAGTACCACTGTGTGTGACCTCCTCCCCCAGACATTGAGTACTTTGCCTGTTAGTACCACGGTGTGTGACCCCCTCCCCCAGACATTGAGTACTTTACCTGTTAGTACCACTGTGTGTGACCCCCTCCCCCAGACATTATGTGACCCCCTCCCCCAGACATTGAGTACTTTGCCTGTTAGTACCACGGTGTGTGACCCCCTCCCCCAGACATTGAGTACTTTACCTGTTAGTACCACTGTGTGTGACCCCCTCCTCCAGACATTGTGTGACCCCCTCCCCCAGACAATGAGTACTTTACCTGTTAGTACCACGGTGAGTGACCCCCTCCCCTAGACATTGAGTACTTTACCTGTAAGTACCACAGTGTGTGACCCCCTCCCCTAGACAATAAGTACTTTACCTGTTAGTACCACTGTGTATGACCCCCTCCCCTACACAATGAGTACTTTGCCTGTTAGTACCATGGTGTGTGACCCCCTCCCCTAGACATTGAGTACTTTACCTGTTAGTACCACTGTGTGTGACCCCCTCCCCTAGACAATGAGTACTTTGCCTGTTGGTACCACTGTGTGTGACCCCCTCCCCCAGACAATAAGTACCTTACCTGTAAGTACCACTGTGTGTGACCCCTCCACCAGACAATGAGTACTTTACCTGTTAGTACCACAGTGTGTGACCCCTTTCCCCAGACATTGAGTACTTTACCTGTTAGTACCCTGGTGTGTGACCCCCTCCCCCAGACAATGAGTACTTTACCTGTTAGTACCACTGTGTGTGACCCCCTCCCCCAGACATTGAGTACTTTACCTGTTAGTACCACGGTGTGTGACCCCCTCCCAAAGACAATGAGTACTTTACCTGTTAGTACCATGGTGTGTGACCCCCTCCCAAAGACAATGAGTACTTTACCTGTTAGTACCACTGTGTGTGACCCCCTCCCCTAGACAATGAGTACTTTACCTGTTAGTACCACGGTGTGTGACCCACTTCCCCAGACATTGAGTAATTTACCTGTTAGTACCACGGTGTGTGACCCCCTCCCCCAGACAATGAGTACTTTACCTGTTAGTACCACTGTGTGTGACCCCCTCCACCAGACATTGAGTACTTTACCTGTTAGTACCACGGTGTGTGACCCCCTCCCAAAGACAATGAGTACTTTACCTGTTAGTACCACGGTGTGTGACCCCCCACAGGCCACTGACTTGGCTTTCTCGGGAATGTTCACTTTCTTGGGTGCTACAGCTTTTCCATAGTCTGTGCCTTGGCCTAGCTTCCCTCCGTCACCCTCCCCAAAAGTAAACACCTCACCAACATCTGGAATATTAAAATAGTCTCTGGAATGTTTTAAGTTAAAACATAACCATTCTCTATAATATTATTAAAACATGATTAAACAGAAATAATGTATAACATATGACAATGATAATATCCCTGTGACGATGATCACATCATCCGAGACGATGATCATATCAACTGTGATAATAATCATATCACCCGTGACATGATCATAATACAGGTGACAATGATCATAACACAGGTGACAATGATCATAATACAGCTGACAATGATCATATTACTGATCAGATCACCCATGACAACTATCAAACAACCTTGAAGATGATCAAATCACTCATGACAATGGTCATATCACCAATGACAAAGATTATATCACCTCTGAGGATGATCATATAGCCTGTGACATAATCATATCACCTGTGACAATGATCATAATACAGGTGATACTATACAAATATAGTTTGTATACTATATACTGTTTGGGAGGGTAACAGTTGAAAATGTCACCACCGCAAGAACCATTGACGACCTACGCAAAGGGGAGGTTGTCAATGGTTTCAAGGGGTGTCAATTTCAACTCTTAACCTCCCAAACAGGCACTATTTATTTTACTGAATGTCTTGATTTTAAAGAAAACTTTACTGCTTTTATATAGAAATGACAATTCTACGGCAAACCGAATGCACATAATTCTCGCGCATGTAACAATTTGTAGTGTTACCCATTGCCAACTGTGTTGCTAACGCTGAGGGTAATAATTATTAAAATAACAATTATAAACTGCATCTAAATCAATCAGATTTTAGTATTTAACATGAAAGTATAATAATGATACATGTTAAAGTCTGATACACAAGTATTATACCAAGTGGTTACAGTGGAGTCAACTTCTACTTCATATACAAACAGCTATAAAAACAAACATTAAGGTTTTAAAGTTTTTGTAGAAATGAACACCAAGTTACATGTATTTTGCAAAGTTGGTGAAATTTCTGTTGAAAAACTTGATGAATATATACTGTTCTAGTGTATCAAAATTATTCCCAACACAATGTTTTATATTGTTTTAATTATATTTTCGATTTTGGGGGGATCATGATCTTTCTGACCCCTCTCTGGGTGAACAAACGCAATGGATGTAACGAAGATCTGTGACATTAAGCGTAATACACATAACAGTGGTTTACCTGTGTCATCAATTATTACACACATGACAGTGGTTTACCTGTGTCATCAATTATTACACACATAACAGTGGTTTACCTGTGACATCAATTATTACACACATGACAGTGGTTTACCTGTGTCATCAATTATTACACACATGACAGTGGTTTACCTGTGTCATCAATTATTACACACATAACAGTGGTTTACCTGTGTCATCAATTATTACACACATAACAGTGGTTTACCTGTGACATCAATTATTACACACATGACAGTGGTTTACCTGTGTCATCAATTATTACACACATAACAGTGGTTTACCTGTGTCATCAATTATTACACACATAACAGTGGTTTACCTGTGACATCAATTATTACACACATGACAGTGGTTTACCTGTGACATCAATTATTACACACATGACAGTGGTTTACCTGTGTCATCAATTATTACACACATAACAGTGGTTTACCTGTGTCATCAATTATTACACACATAACAGTGGTTTACCTGTGACATCAATTATTACACACATAACAGTGGTTTACCTGTGACATCAATAATTACACACATAACAGTGGTTAACCTGTGTCATCAATTATTACACACATAACAGTGGTTTACCTGTGACATCAATTATTACACACATAACAGTGGTTTACCTGTGTCATCAATTATTACACACATGACAGTGGTTTACCTGTGACATCAATTATTACACACATGACAGTGGTTTACCTGTGACATCAATTATTACACACATGACAGTGGTTTACCTGTGACATCAATTATTACACACATGACAGTGGTTTACCTGTGACATCAATTATTACACACATAACAGTGGATTACCTGTGTCATCAATTATTACACACATGACAGTGATTTACCTGTGACATCAATTATTACACACATGACAGTGGTTTACCTGTGACATCAATTATTACACACATAACAGTGGTTTACCTGTGTCATCAATTATTACACACATAACAGTGGTTTACCTGTGACATCAATTATTACACACATGACAGTGATTCACCTGTGCCATCAATTATTACACACATAACAGTGGTTTACCTGTGACATCAATTATTACACACATAACAGTGGTTTACCTGTGTCATCAATTATTACACACATGACAGTGGTTTACCTGTGTCATCAATTATTACACACATGACAGTGGTTTACCTGTGACATCAATTATTACACACATGACAGTGGTTTACCTGTGACATCAATTATTACACACATGACAGTGATTTACTTTTGACATCAATTACTACACACATAACAGTGGTTTACCTGTTATTGACATCAATTATTACACACCTGACAGTGATTTACCTGAGTGACATCAGTGACATCTCCTGTGACAATGTCTTACCTGTAACAAATGCTGTGTGATAGTAACCACAGGCCACACTGATGACTTTGTTGTGTGTACTGAGGAGAGTGGGAGTGGATTTGTCATCGATGTCCCCCAGGCCGAGCTGCCCCTCACTGCCACCTCCCCACACGTATAGCTCTCCGTCATCTACAAAATCACACAGTAGTTATAAAATACAGGTGCAGAATCAAAAGTCAAAATTCTAGAATAAGATCAGTGCAATCAATCATTACATACAACAGGGCTCTGTTCTTTGAGAAGTGAATGTCAGTCATGCATATAAGGGGTGCATACTTGTCATTGACTGAATGAGAAACAGAGAGATCCCTTTGTTTTACTTGTTAAAAGCACAGAGTAACCTGCCCTTGTAATAAACCTGGGAGAGATAGAGTAGTCTGCCCTTGTTACATACCTGTGAGAGAGATAGAGTAGTCTGCCCTTGTTACGTACCTGTGAGAGAGATAGAGTAGTCTGCCCTTGTTACATACCTGTGAGAGAGATAGAGTAGTCTGCACTTGTTACATACCTGTGAGTGCCACAGAGTGATCTGCCCCTGCAGCCAGTGCTTTGTACTGCCGTGGTTCACACTCCACTTTAACTGGACAGTTACTGCTCGGGATATCCTCCACCCCTAACTGACCGTCTCCATTAGCACCAAAAGTATACAGACAGCCAGACTCTAAAAATAAAACAAAAGATATTTTGAACTTTTTCTTCTTCCAAAAATACTAAGAAATTGATCACAAATCAATACATGTATTTATTAGTTTGTCATATAAAAGAATGTGTATGTGTTTCAATCATATTGCAATTTTTTAAAATGAATTTAAATTCAAGTTTTCCTGCTCTAAAGCCCTACTCCATCCCACAAATCTGCTGAAAAAACACAGCCATTAAGATCTACTTGTAATATCAATCACTAAAGGAAATGCAAACCGACCCGTGGCTACTATCGTGTGAATTCTTCCACATGCTACCACTTTCACTTTCTCAGGTTTCAGCTCTGAAAAAGAAAAAAGAATTACCACCATGGTCATACCTGTAAACAAATTATCACTCAAATCTTGTCCAATTACGCTTGGAGTGACTGCATGTTGATTACCAACTTTTAAAAAAGACAGTTCCTCATTTCAATAAAACAATTTGTTGTAAATTTGCTCATTTAAGATCCCATGTTTAATGATCAGTGTTCTCTATCATACTAAATTATAAATATGAAAAAGTCAACAGATGTTTGATAACATTTAAGTTTGGTAGAGACATAAAAATTTAAATTTAGATTTTTGAAATTAAGAAATAAATCTGACTTACTTTTGACGCAGCATGGTCTGGTCGACACTTTGACCTCGTCAATTCCCAGTTGACCCCAATCGTTGACCCCAAATGTGAAGAGCCGACCACTCTCTGTCAAAGACACCAAAAAAAGCTATATCATGAGTTTTGATCTAGTGTTAATCTTTGATGTTGTATTAATTTTTGATCTAGTGTTAATCTCAAACAAGGATAGCAAAATGTTAAGTCATATTCTAGGAAAATTCCCCAAAAAGACAAAAGATCCAAGTATTCAAATTTTCATCAGAAAAGAACCATAGTGGCCTCATCTGGATCTTCCAGAATTATTCTGTGCTAAACTCATCTAATGATATCAGAAATCCAATTAAATCAAACAGTATCTTCAATGGAAGGAAAGAACTAATAAAAAATTCAAACCTACATCAGAGGAATCATTGTCACGCGGATCTAAACCTACATCAGAGGAACCATTCTCACCCGGATCTTAAACCTACTGTAACAGCATTGTCACCCGGATCTAAACCTACACCAGAGGAACCATTGTCACTGGGATCTAAACCTACAGCAGAGGAACTATTCTCACCCGGATCTTAAACCTACTGTAACAGCATTGTCACTCGGATCTAAACCTACAGCAGACTGGAATCATTGTCACGCGGATCTAAACCTACATTAGAGGAACTATTGTCACCCGGATCTAAACCTACTGTAACAGCAGAGGGTACTAATATGACCTGGATCTAAACCTACATCAGAGAAACCATTGTCATCTGGATCTAAATCTGAACTGGAACCATATACAGATGCATTAACCTGTACCAGGAAGACACCTGTCCATCCAGATCCAGGTGGGCACCTGGGTCCTCTGCAGTTTTGGTCAAATTCTGAGCTAGCTAGATTGTCTCTTTATATGCCCTCTCCCACCCCCATCCAAAAATATTTCTCCGCACAAACACCAAATTCAACAATAGTCAGCCTTTTTGCTTGCAGCTTTTACACGAGACAGGGGAGGCAACATCCTGAACTAATCTTTGACACTTACAAAGTTAATGCATCACAGGTGACCTTTTGTTGATACTACATATCTAACTTATGGAACCTTACTGACACACTGACCTATGACTAACAATGTGAGTTAATATCTGACAGAATACTGACTTTCGTGAGCGAGTTTTGCAAGGTTCCCAAGAACCTCATTGTCAAGTATTGCTCGCATCAAACCAGTCTTTGCCATATACCTGTGGATAAGGCTTGGTCGTGAAAAAAATGGTCGACGCAAACCAGTTCATCTCAGGTAAATCGTGAAATAAAGTTGCCCCAAATAAAGTTGGTTCACAGTATCTGATGCTGACACACTTACCTGTGACTA
Organism: Magallana gigas; assembly: GCF_902806645.1. Taxonomy (NCBI): domain Eukaryota; kingdom Metazoa; phylum Mollusca; class Bivalvia; order Ostreida; family Ostreidae; genus Magallana; species Magallana gigas. The sequence goes on from NC_047563.1 coordinate 66,167,747, forward strand.
ACGCTGTGTGTTCATCTCCGCAGGCCACAGACTTGGCCTTATCACCTCGGACCCAGAATTTGTTTGGTAAATTGTCCCCAAATCGGGATTTTCCAAATGTGAAAATTGCTCCAGACTCTGCCATAATAAAATTTCACATTCAGGACATGTTTTCATTATAATATGCTTTTAAATTAGAAATTTTTGACATTTATATTTAAAACCGTTACCATAAAAAAAAAAATACCATCCTAATAATCACAGTACCATAGCAGGCACATTGCAACAGAGGAGTGGGGACCCTCATAGTCAACCATAACACACCCTTTCCAATATTCTTATATTTACATTCGAATTAATAGATATAATTAATATGAATTTTAATTGTACTGCCAGTGGGTTTTTCTTCCATATGGCAGTTCAAAATACTCTCATACAATTTTTCACAGTTATCAAATACTTATGATGCTTTTGTTCTTGTCCAGTATTTCTGGGTAAAATTTCAAACTTAATCAAAGAAGAAGTCTTTGATCGTTTACTATAGTCTGTCCCAAGTTATTGCTTCCATCACTTTTTGATGATTTTTACTTAAAATACATATACCTGTGAAAGAAATACAGTTGAAATTTATGAAATGGGAAATATTCAAGATATCCTCACTAACAAATTATCATTTTTCACTCATAAAAGTTCACAGGAACAAAAACAAACTTCTTAAGGTGATATATAATGGGAAATGTTTACATCTTTTTAACATTTTGAACTGACTCGAAATACCTTGCACAATTTTTCAACGTTATCATCCGGGCTTATTAATGGCTGGTGCAATGTAAAACCCCTTTCTATTTTTGGATGCGTATTGAAACCTGAAGTGGTAGAGGGGGCGTTTCAAAACAGATAATCTGCACATTTTTCATATTAGTGGATGAACGTATCTAGTTTGATCACATAGGTATAATTCATGATTATCAAAATATCAAGCAAAAAGTGGTGGAAGCAAAAACTCGGGACAGAGTATAGAATGATTTCAATCCTATTTCACTGCCCAATGAGGCAGAGTAAAGACCTTCAGTGAAATTGATATCACACCTGCCTGATCCCTACCCCCTCCCTCAATTGATATCACACCTGCCTGATCCCTACCCCCTCCCTCCTTTGATTAACCATTTTGTATGAAATGCAGTTAATATTGATGACCGTTCAATTATACTTTGTAAATCTGACGCGTCATATTATTATATACTGCAATATCATATGATATAATTTCACTGATTTGCTCATTCAAATCAGTTCAAGACAATTCAAATGATTTCATCAAGTTATACAACTCTCCCATCATGTTCTACTGTACAGATGCTTATAAGTATGCAAATAATTTAATAATAATAATTCAATAACGCATTGGTTTTCTATCCATAATTACACGGTACACCAAGTGTATAATGTTGGAGAAAAAACCTGGGGATTACCATGCATGATGCTCGGGTCCCATCGGGTTCAAACAGAAAAACATTGCAGTGATGTATAAAAAAAATCTCTTAAATTTGAGATGATATTTGATTTGATCAAGTGATTTTTATTTTCTTACCCGACCTTCATCGCTAACAAAAGCTTGGGAGAGACAATTTAAATAACTTGTTGGACAAAAATCAAATACCACCACAAATCAAGAGAGATTCTATAATAAAATGAAATATGTATTATGTTGAGAACTGGACAGGCATAGCCTTCTAGATGAAGGCTATATGTACATGTCAAGTTCTCAAGAGAGAAGAATGTAATTGTATCATGCAGTGCTGTCAAGAAATGAATTGTATAATCTGTAAATGCCAAGTTCAGTTTACATATATATAGAAAATTTGTGTGACTTACTGAGAGTAAATTTAAAAGGTTCATTTCAAAATCTTTTCATTGGTTTTTATTGAAACCATACCGTGCAATCATTACGCTAGTATTTGGTCCCCCCCCCCCCCTTCCCGTTATTAAATCGCGTAATTGATCATTTTTGAGCCGCTTGTGTTATAATAAGTCAATACAAAGATAAAAGAGCGGATTTTGTATAATGACGACAGAAAAAACGACGTTCATTGCATCCCTGGAATCTCTATATTCCTTGGACTGCGAACCCTGGACATGTTTAGACTTACCAGGAATCTCCGAGTCGTCTCCCGCCGCCATTACTGTATCCTAAACAACATTCCTCAAGTGCCCGGATGTTTACAGTCGCACTAACACGTGCGTTTGTTTATCATCGATATGTGACACGCCCACTGAGTCGATATAGGGAAAATTTTCAAAATATTCACGTCATGTTGAAAACACAAGATTTTGCCATTATTTAAAGTACTTAAAGTACTCATTGTAAATTTTTCTATAACGTTATGTACGAGACTCGTTATACATTGGTGTTAATCATGATAATTTTGAGTAATACATGTATAATAATTGCAAGTCAATCTTAGAAATGCATCTACATGTACATTTATATAGTCTGTCAATTTTTTTTTTATTTTTTTTTGGGGGGGGGGGGAGGGTCTAATTAATTTAATTGAAAACGTTCCTCCCATATATTCTCAAAAGGTTGTCTAACATTATTTTTTGTCATATTAAAAAGAAAACTGATATAAATTCATTTAGTCTGATTTAAGAGCTTTACTATTATATATTCTAACAGACTTTGCAATATACAAGCTGATTTTTTTTTCTTTGGCCATGGATTGGATTGTTAATACATCAAATCTCATGAACAGAATTTAAAATTGAAAAATATTTAAATATCATGTCAAAAAAACTTAATATTGAGAAATTCTGGATTTAATTTCAATCCACATCTCTTCAAACTAGGCCAAAGGATTACTGCATGCACGGATCCAGAAATTTTTCCAGGGGGAGGGTCCTAAGGATGTATGTGTTTGCCAGGGGGAAATTTAATAAATTTTCATTTTCTGTTTAACTATATATTCTTTAAAAAAGATGGTTTTCAAAAAAATATATATCGATTCGTAGCTTTAACTTTTCTAAATGCATGAATATATATTTACATCTACCAAGCATAATTTCCTCTATTTCTTATGGAAACTTATAGTTAATTTATAGCTCTATAGACCAGACTGAAATCTACCGGGTACACGCCCTATTTATCGATTGGTCGAAATCTACAGCCGCTGAAAGTGACAGGACTGAAATTGACACGCCCTGTTTATCGATTGGTCTGAACCTACAGCGACCTTAGTAAAATCCCGGACTGCACGAAATAATCACGACGATGCCAGACTCAAAGTCTCACAGGAGACGATTTGGCTGTTTCTAGATAACATACTTTTGTACATTAACAGTAATTTAGTGAATTTTACTAACTTTTCATATTCAGTTTATTAATTAGTTAAAGAAAGATGTTAATATAAATAATAAAATGCTTTCTTTGATGATTCATGCGGTTTATGAAGGTAGCGATCATCGCAGAAAAAATTTACATAACCCGCTAATGTCGCTACCTTCATATCCTGAATGAATCACCAAAGAAAGCATTTTTTTGTTTAAATAAACTATCAAAGAAACAGTCTAAAACAAATCAAAACACATCAAAACAGAAATCCAAAACAGACATGATATTGAATATGATTTATTTCTTTATTCATCAGCTATTGCACAAAATAAATCTTTATTTTTGGATGAAATAAATACATAGTCAATATATATCTGACTTTGAGATCTTAATTACATGTAGTTACTACTAGTTATTACATGTAGTTGTAAATCAGCATTTGAAAGAGCACAAAAAGCATTCTAAGATACACTATATCATATGTACTGTATAATCACAATCTCCTACCATCTAAACCAAGACTTGACATTAATCTTAGATTATGCTAAGATATAATCTGTATCTCTGCTGCCTGTTATTGCTATATGCAGGTAAAAATCTAACCCCAAGGTAAATGTTGATAATAACGTGTTATACAAACTATGTAATTACCAACCATGTATCTAAAGTTACATGTAATATAATGTAATGTAATTACCTACCATACTTCACAGTTACATGTAATACAACTCATGCATTACCTACCATACAATCACAGTTACACATAATACAATGTAATTACCTATCATAACTCACAATTGCATGTAAGACAATGTCATGTAATTACCTATGGTAACCATACTTCACAGTTATATGTAATACAATGTAATATAATTACATACCATACCTCACATTTACATTAGTGTATTTCTTGTAAGTGTTTGTTACAAACATGAATAATAATTGTAAAGTTTATACACCTCCAAAATGGAAATGCATAACAGCTGTTAGATTTTAAACTGAAACCTGATCAGATCTTTGAGAAGCCCTTCATGCTTCACAGGTTTCGCAGGATTTGATCATGTGACCAACGAAGTTCATATCCTAGTGAACTTTTTGACATTGCTAATTATTTTCTTAAGTAATAGAGCATATAAATAAACAATATACATATTAAAATAAAATTGCACTTTATAACTTCATGAGATACAGGTATACAACAAAGGCTGAGGGAGCAAAGATGTTTCTGTTTTTACAGGTAGATATTATCATAATTCTACTTACAACAAAATGTAAAATTAAAAAATGTATATGATATGCTTATGACAGCTGGAATATTATGATCAATACCATTTATAGTTGACTTTGACATTCACAATCAGCAGCATTGACCTTGACCTTGTCGTAAACTCCATGCACTCAATAGGTATGGCTATAAACAGGTGACGGAAAATGAATTCAAACATATAATTACCAATCTCAAGGGACTTAACATAGCATAGAACATGTAGAAAGCAAAAGATTTCCTCTAAGTGAGTATTGCAGCAATAATATCATTAATTATGCACAGCTACGTAAAAACACAAGTTATAAAAACAATCCAATACAAAAAAACACAAAAATAACAAAAAGTTCTATAAAGATTATGCAAAGCTAAATCACACTTTTTGAGGTTGTGTATAAAACATACACTGCCTAATATCAGAGATGTCATTGTTAAAAACACTACATGTATTTTGAACAATGCTAAAACAAATCAAAATATTTAATTCAAACAAGAATCAAATTAATTTTTCATTTTTAGAAGAAAAAGTGACATTGACTCAAAAAGCTTGTCATAATAGGCCCTATCAGAGAAATTCTGCCATACTTCTTTAACTACATCATAAGATGGAGGATCCTCCATGGACAGGTGAAAAGGAAATGCTTGAATGACATCAAAACTAATTCTCTGATGCACGAATTCCTCCATCATGGTGCCTGGTATGGCTAAATAGCTGCAGCAGGTTTTTTGGGATTTCACGGCAGCGACCAGATCCTCTATTGGGGATCCCTGTAGGTCCACAAGTTGTTCTACAGAGGTGTGACTGAGCAGTAGAGATCGGGGAGGCATGTAGGTGTGGAAAAAGAAAAAGGTGTCCTCGTTTGTGAAAAGAGGACTAGGATTATTTAAATTTTTCTCAATGTATGACAAAAGGGGGATAACTCCTCCCTGGTGAAGAAATCCATAGAACAACAAACCAATTAGGTTGAATACACACCAAAGAAATAAGAACACGTTCCTGTGTCCGATTCTATTTATGGAAGAAACATAGAGAATTACCCCCAGGGGCAGGAGCGGGAGGAGAAACCGGGGCTCCTGGTGGGGAAACAGGGACAGAATCAGAATGGGAGGGGTGAGGAAACACAGGGGGGTAGAGTTATACGAAGTTGACCGCCGCATACAGAACCTGTAGAGTTCAACAAGGATCAACACAACCGCGGGCCCCAGTAAGAGAGGGATGTTGATCAGTAAGTGTGTGTAATAGGGATGGTGGCCATGTGCAGATAAATTGTCAGGGTCCGAGTTGTACTTGAGGAAATTCCACGGAGTCACGATAAACATGGAGAAATATTCCTCCCAGCACTTGGCCACATTACCAGATGTTATGACACATTGTCTGAACCTGCTCAATATATCCACGACGGTCATGTCAGAGTAGTAGGCAGTGTCCACAAGGACCATCAATATAGATGAAACCAAGGCACCAAAACTCATGAGAAACAGGTAAGATACTGCGCCATCTCCACTCATCAAGGCAGTGCCAACAAACCAGAGGATTGGGCCGACGCTAAATGCTGCAAATGTCGGCCGAATGAACATGCCAATGGACATTACAACTCCAATAAGAAAGACAGCCTTTCCATTAGAGTCTGAATTTGATTTCTCCTCTGTTGGGTTAGATGAGTGTTTCTTTCGGAACTCATCCAGGGTTTTCCTTTGATATCCATCATTTGGTAATACTTTGAACTCCTTGGACTTTTTCTCTGCTCTATCTGATTGAGAGTGATTTATGTTTCTTACAACCTTAGCTACTAACACTAACAATACACAAAATGTCACAGTTTCCAGAGTGTTAGAAAAAGGCCTGGTTAGATATGTCAACATGACGTACGATGAAGCAAGTATAGGCAGTGCTACGGTACTGTCGATGGCAAACGCGTCACAAACATACAATACGGCGACATCCACAGCCAGACTTAAAATACAGGTGCTCAGTCGTGGTAGAACGACTGCCCAATAGGACGTCATCATCTGCGGAACTCCCTTCAACAGAGAAAACCCTGGTCCTGCCAGGCAATAGATGGGTGGTATCGATCGCAGGCCCGTAGAAAACTCCCATGTCCGCACGACGGATACATTCAGAATGTCCCCTGGAAAAAGAATAAATTACATTATACCAATACTACAGAAAATCTCCCTGTCATCAAAATGATGAAATCATCAACTAAATGCAATCCAGTTTTGTGATTAATTGGTGGATGGATTAGTTAAGACAAAAACAAGATGTGTTTATCAAAACAATGTCCACCCCTACTTCTAATGCTATCAATATCAATTGAGTTGGCATACACACAATTGATGAGAATTTTTTTTAACTTTTTGAAGGAAAATCTCAAAAGAGGACATAAAACTATTCATAAAACATAAAACTATTCATAAAATACTTAACCCATATATGCAATTGTCATTAATATATTACATGACTATATTTGAATGTATTTGTCATTTTAAAATATTTTATTTGGACTAACACAGAGATTTGGTGAAGATTTGGTCATGCAGTCCAAATATCAATTTAAGCCAAAGCAACTCTCTTCCACGATTACAATAAGACATTCTTCCGCGTTTACAATAAGACATTCTCCTGTGATTACAATAAGACATTCTCCTGTGATTACAATAATACATTCTCCTGTGATTACAATATGACATTCTCCTGTGATTACAATAAGACATTCTCCCGTGATTACAATTATACAACATTCTCATCTCTTCTGGGATTACAATAAGACATTCTTCCGGGATTACAATAAGACATTCTTCCGCGATTACAATAAGACATTCTCCTGTGATTACAATAAGACATTCTCCTGTGATTACAATACGACATTCTCCTGTGATTACAATAAGACATTTTCCCGTTATTACAATATGACATTCTCCTGTGATTACAAAAATACATTCTCCTGTGATTACAATCCAACATTCTCCCGCGATTATAATTCGACATTCTCCCGTGATTACAATACGACATTCTCCCGTGATTTCATTTATTACAATAATACCTGCAACAATTTCTGTGCTCTGGAAAAACTCATCTGGGTGGATGTACCCTTGCTGTGGCAGAAAAACCAGACAGAACCGAACAAACACCAGGCTCAACCAGATTTTGTGATTCCTGATCAAGTCCAACGAAGACATCTTGGTACACTGAGCGAGACTAGTGCTAATAAAAGTAAAACAAAAACAGTAATGCTGATGTCCCAGGTCTCACAATGCAAGCATAGATCAATGCAACGACTGGTAGTGAGTGATTAAGTTAAATGATTCCTTCCTACATACAGTAAACCAACTTATCCTCATGACATTACTTTATTTCACAATTTATTGGAGAAAAACTTGATTGCAGAAACTGAGTTTCACGATCAAGATGTAGATCAATTATTTGGAAAATAAATTATACTAGAGACATTTAAGGACTAGTTTGCAGTAAGAAATATTTAGTGACATCAAAGCTTGATCTTGCAAACCTCGCAAAATTTCTCCAACGCAAATAAGTTGGTTTACAGCGAGTTCCACAATACATTATTTTCCATAATTAGTATTCACTTTTCTAATGTACACACATGCTGTCATGGTGCAATGAACAACAATTTATTTGAGAGAGGGAAGGAATTTTTTGAGTTAGTATCAACACGGCTTGCCTCGAACAGGGCTTGCCACTATCTTTTTCTGTTCTTAATTTTTAACCACCCCTATACTAAAAAAACAAAAGGTAGAAAGACCAAAAGACTGTGACAAGCTCTTCTGCCGGGACGCTTGTGCCTAAACCAGTAAAAAACAGAGACATGTTATAATTCAAATTGTGCAACGTATATTTTAATATTCTGGTCCTAGCACTATCTACAATCAATGTAGAAGATTTCTGGCATTTAAAACAAATTACAGCAGTGCATCAAGTAAGTAATTATTTGGGGGTAAAGACTTGTACAGCAATAAATCAACGCAACTAACGGTGTACATTTTACCTGTCCGTTTAATCAGAAACTGGTCCTCGTGCTTTAATTCGGATGTTCTCGAGCTTTTGGATTAATACACTATCGACAAACAAGAAATGTTCCGAATGTCTTTGAGGGCTGAGAACTAGTAAAGCGACAAAAAGGAAAGAGGATCATGTCTGGATTTCGGGCCAAGTTTCCCTCAGGATCGGTTGCCCTCAGCGCCTACAGAGACCAGCACTTCAAGGTAAAGACAACATCATCTTATCACCGCGTCCTAAACCACACACAATTAGAATAAAAGCGTAAAGCGGGTGTTTATTTTGCTTAGCTCGAATTTTCTCATCATGACTAGATTTTCATTGCTAAATGAGCACATTGTGTTGCTCTGCTCAATTAACAGAATATAGATGATAAACGGTGTGTTACAAGACAACAATACAGCAGTTGTCATGAATTAAACGATCAAAGACTTTATTATTTTATGACAATGTCTGTTACGTAGCATTTTACTTCTGAATTGAATTAGATTTGTACGTGTACAGGTGTGTAGAGATGTTGTAACAATCTCCCACCACTAAGCTACATTCATTACCATATTAAGGGCAGGTATAAGGAAATGTATTTAATTATTTTTAAAAATTTTGAGCTAATTTTGTTTCAGTTCTGGCCAAAGACCAATTTTTTGCCAGGTACTCTTTCTCACAAGTGCATTGTTACATCACTTTAACATATATAATTTTATATGTTGATACATCTTCACGACATCAGTGGTACTTATTCTCTTTTCAGAAGTGGACTGGCATAGGCTATGCCTGTCCACTTCTTAAAAGAGAATACAGTGCCTGAGTGATACTAAGTCACATGTGGCTCTGAGTGTACTCAGGACCCCTGATGTTGTGAGGATGGTGTTGATTTAGTGATGTAATAATGTACTGGCAAGATATGGCGAATCGTCTGGTCTGAGCATTCTATGAAAACATATCTGTACCAAAAACATATTAAATATACCATATTTCATTCACATCTGGTCTGTTGATTTGTTTAGGGAAGTCGAACAGAACAAGAGAAGGCTCTCCTGACATCTTCCACGCTGTACGTTGGAAACCTGTCATATTACACAACAGAAGAACAAATTCATGAACTTTTCGGCAAATGCGGAGACATCAAAAGAATCGTCATGGGTTTAGACAAAGTGAAGAAAACGCCCTGTGGTTTTTGCTTTGTGGAGTATCCTTATGAGTTAACACCATTGTAATTATGCATCTTTGGGGCTGCTTGTAAATAAAGCTAGATTTAATCTGATGTATTTAGTGGATGTATTCTACTTTGTAATTACAAAGGTAGATGCAAATTATATTTACCTGTAGTTAATTTAGATGTTTAGAAAACTGAGTTAATAGAAAAAAGAGATAGTAAGAGAGATACTTAGTGACATGCTAAATTATAAATTCTCCAGAAAAATGTAGATTTGTTTTAAAGTTTCATTGATAACAACATACAGAGTTGTTTCCCTTGACTTATGAGATATTACACCAGGGAAGAAGGGGAGTATGCAATGAGGTATGTCAACGGGACACGGTTGGATGACCGCATCATTCGTACGGACTGGGACCACGGGTTCAAGGAGGGTCGGCAATACGGCAGGGGGAAGAGCGGAGGACAGGTAAGATATAGTCAAGGGTGAAGTGAGGTATGGTCAGGAGTGAGATGAGAGATAGTGAAGGGGAGGTGATGCATAGTCAGGGGTTGTTAGGGCATAATTAGGGGTAGTCGAGGCATAATCAGGGGGCGGATAGACAAGAATCAGGGGTGAGGTGAGAGATAGTAAATGGGAGGTGATGCATAGTCAGGGGTTGTTAGGGCGTAATTAGGGGTATTATCTGTAGATAGATAGGTAAATTCAGGGAAAGGTGAGGTATGATAAGGGGACAAGTGAGTCATGTATCATATATCCAATAATTTTCGTGATTAACTGATTTTTTCTTTTTCACAATCTCTTTTACATTGAAGATCATTGAAATTATATCCAGAATTCATTTCTATTAGAAATTTTTTAAATCGCAAGAAGTGATTGATGCAAATTATAAATACTACAAATTTTTTCAATTTTGGCAAATTTTGTGACATGCAGAAAAAAACCAGATATATATTTTATTGATTGGGGGTAGATAGGAATGTGGTAAGCCATTATTGGGGAATAGGTGAGGTCAAGGTATGCTGTAGACAGGGGTGAAATGATGTATAATAAGGCAACAGGTAAACTTGAGGTGTAGTTCTAGTTAGGGGTGATATAATACATAATAAGGAGACAGGTGAGTATTATAATATTTAATGGATGATAAGGTGAGGTATTATAATATTTAATGGATGATAAGGTGAGGCGTAAAAAAAGAGAGTAAGTGAATATTGCTTTATATATTTGAAGACAATAACAATGTCATATGGTATATGTTTGTGTAGGATGTTAAATGATCAACTTAGTTAATATTCAGTTGTCAACAAAATGAATTTATGTACAAGATACCTCAGATGCTGGAATATTACTTTAGGTTCGAGACGAATACAGAACCGACTACGACGAGGGGCGGGGAGGATACGGGAAAATCATCGCTACCAAGATCACCCAGTCCCGCGACCCCATGTGACCTCAATAGTCTATGTTGTCAAGGAGACCAGTTGATTGGATCGGATATGTCTTCTCCTCAGAACTGTCGTTTGGTTTAAAAGAAATATCTGACTGTGGGTGGAAGTTCAAAGGGCAACTAAAGGACAGTGACATTAGATGTTGGATTTTTTAAAACTTGAACATGATTTGTTTGTTATTTTTATGATATGTGACAATGGACTGTAATTTCATTCATATCATTGATAAGATTTTGTATGAAACATGCATGTTCATGTATAATGGAATCTTTTGTTTTACTTTTATAGAGAACAGTCTGTTAATTTTAATTGTCAACTTGAAATCAGTACCGGTAGATCTGAAAGATCAAGTCTTTTCTTCTAGAATCCATCATAAGATATAATTTGATCATTGATTGTATTGTATGTATTGTAACTACACAGTTGATGACTTTCCATTGAACATGTTTGTTGACCATTAATCATACATTATACTCTGTTTCACTGTGAATTAAATCCAGTTTTATGATGTACTGTGTAGATAAATCAAAGACTATAAAGGATTTGGAATTATGAAATAATTTTATAACTACCTGCATTTTACCTGTAGTGTTTCAGGGGCTTTATCTCAAATTTATATCAATAACTGGCTGTTCTAGTCGTCTGCACTCTGCAAGTCTTAAGGGGACTGGATGGTCAACAATATTACTGTCATATATGCCTTAAAATTTTAGATAAAACTATTGTTTTTTTGCTTGTAATAGGCTATTATGTAGTGAAGAAAAATTAGTAATTTGTTAACTTTAGCATTTGAATATTTTTCTATATCTTACCTCCTGCTAAATTGTAAGAAAATCATTGGCTAACAGCAGTCACATGGAGACTATGTATATTCCATACATAGTCAGTAGAAAATATCACCCCCTTTGAGCATTATGACATCACTTTAGAGCATTATGACGTCAGGTTTCATACTCAAATTGAAACAAGTAATATTTTGATATACAAAAGCTTGATTTCCATTGTTTTATTTAACCTTTTATCATTAAAAAAAAGTCAGTCGGTAAGATATAATCGTTACATGGTTTGTAGTTGACCTAATATGGTTTATACATGGTCAGTAAATTCCATATGGGGCAAGAACGGAGCTTTACTGACCATGTATAAACCATATTAGGTCAACTACAAACCATGTAACTATTAATATCTTCATACAAATCCCTCCTTCTAAAGGAGATGGATAAAGCATTAAAAAGACCATGACCATCGATCCCTAAATAGCTTAAGCGTTAAGCAGGTGTTTCTGTAATATCTCTTGATCATAAATTAATTATGAATGTAACACCTTATTTGATTGGTTAAACAAATTTAATATATAACATCTTGCCTACACCACAGTATGGCGCAATATATTGAGAGAATATTAAATTTAAGTGTCTTAGAAATCCTTTCTCCTCGATCAGCTATAGAGGTCATAAAAGAAAAAAAGATGCAGTGCTATGATCACTGATGGCAAAATGTTGCCTTTATAATTAAGCTGCATATCTTTTCTTATGTAGAAATATTCCCTCAATAGCTGCATAATTAAGACTTCTCACCCCAGCAAACAATTTAAACCAAAGGAAAGTTATATCGACCTCATGCAATTTTAAAGAGATGGATATAATTCTACCCATGAGATGACATTTGTGGATATGTAGAATACAGAAAAATTTCACAAGAATAACAATATTATGTATTCGATAAACACAGAAGCCATGAGAACTGCTGTTGATTTAATCCTAGAGCTAGATTCTACAGATCAAGGCTCTGGCTGAAGTCCTGAAGAACCATTGCAGTGCATACGCGGATCTGGAGGGGCGGGAGGGAGAGGTCTGGCGCCCTGGAAAATTCAAACTTCTTAAATCCACATAAGGGGGGTTCTAAATCCGCGCATACAGTGTAGTATCAGTCTAATAAATACACTAGACTGATGACTGACTATATTTAAGGAATAAGGAATCATTCTTTTAGTATATGAAGTGATAATTTCGGTCGGAGCGTGGTCAAATCCAACAAAGCCCAAAGGGCTTTATGATAGATTTGACCACGCTCCGACCGAAATTATAATTTTGACCACGCTCCGACCGAAATTATAATTTCGGTCGGGGCGTGGTCAAATCCAATAAAGCCCAAAGGGCTTTGTGATAGATTTGACACGCTCCGACCGAAATTATCACTCCACATATTAAAAGTATAATTCCTTATTACTTATATTTATATTATTTTCAATATATAGGTATTACTATGCGGCGCAGCCAATACCATTTTTCGGTTATGCTATAAGACACGCCCATTTAGTGTCACTCGTCTTTTTTTCAAATTATTTTGCTATAGGCTTCAAAATTTATTCGTAATGTTAACTTTTCATGGACAAAAACAATTCAAAATGTAAATATACTCAAATAACCACACCCATATATATGTATAATGTAGAGCAGAGATGGGGTACTTGAGAATGCCCAAAGTTCAATGTATCAACCGAGCCATGTCGTTCCCCTCCTCACACAATACCCATCCATCGAAGTCTGTTCTAAGAAGAAACAGTTGTCGGTCTTATCAGTTTATTTTGGGGCAAAACAAAAGCGAAAAAGGAAAAGTTCAGCTGAAAAATAAAACAGGATTTGGGGATAACCGTTTAATTGGCACATCTAGAGAGGAAGAAAGTATGGTAGGTTGGAGTGATCAATTTCTTAAAAGTGATTCTCGTACAACAATTAGCTAGGGGACATACTCAAAAGTCCAATACACCAGATACGAATCCGGATCAGATTTCTGGTCAGTGTGCTGTGACATTTCCATTTGAGAGGGGCACATCCTTTACTTCAGATCCACATATACTGTACAGTTAATTATTGTACGAAGTCCCTATCATTTGCAAAGAACCATGCACACCAATCACAGACGAGTTCTCCTGTAACAACAATTGCAAAAAGGGAGAGGTCATTATTTAGGTTGACAACGATTTTAAACCTCGTGAAACTTTTGTCGGAATGTACCATATTGATAACATTATTTAAAGCATCATTTAACAATCTTCAATCAAAGATGTATATCAAGTACACTGTATTTAATTAATCTATTGATGTATTATACGACTACGTGGTCAGTGTTATGACATATGACAGTACATCTATGGCTGCATCAACATCTGGAGAAGAGTTTCGTATCAGATTAATCGTATAGTGTGCAGATTATTATATGTATGTACATGTATGTTCAAGAAAATTTAAAAATGCTCTTGACGCTCAGACTCTGAGTATATAGAATCCATAAAGATAAATTATCGTCTTCATTTTGGATTAGAGTTTTCAACCCTAAATGTAGCATTATTGAGAATTATGAAGATGTGCAAGAATTTACGTATTGATCAAAGTCTCCCATATATATATGTCATGGATCGGATGGACGGGGGGAGGGGGGGGGGGGTAGGGGGGGGGGGCGTGAGAATTTGATATCGGAGTGTTTCTCTATACTACGTACTGAATGTATTATGTATACATGTATAATATGCATAATTTTGACTTTCTTTTCAGATACAGTCTTGTTGGTAAAACGATTCTTAGATATTTTGACAACTTGCATTCAGTCATTGAAACCTTTGCTGAAAGAAAGTGCTCCTGTCGCTGAAGGAAATAGAATTTAATGGCAACGTACACTGACAGTGCAAAAAAAGAGGAACGAACTTTTTGGGTGAGAGTTAAGAAGAGACAGGAAAATTTGAACATTGATGGAATGAAACACATTTTCCAAGGAAAAAGAGAATTAAGGATTTCGTGGATAATGGTTCTCAACCATACCATCCAGCATCAGTAGATGAAATCTATATGGTAAACATTTAATCAATTTGAGGCATTATAGACCTAGCTTGCAGTTAATTGCATTAAAGATCGAAAAGGATCAACCAAACTATACTCCAACGTATTTCACTCTGCATGCCTAAATTTAACTACTTTTGACTCGTTAGATTAAATAGTTTCCAATATTTGTGTTTTTAGAATCTTCAAAATTCTTTTCCCCAAAATATATCTATTAAAATCAAACCACTTAAATTTAATTTAAAATGAATAGATTTCGTCTTTTAAAATGATATCTTGATATTTTTTTTACGATGTGGGTAGGTGTGGGGAGTGCCGAATATTAAGTGCTTAAAAATATCGGGTTCGAGATACCGATAATTCTTGTAAGAAAACATGGACGAAGGTACATTCACAAAAATGTTTTTTCTAGCAAATGCTATCATAAATAGTGTAGATAATTCAATTCTAATGATGGTTTAATCCTCATATCCAATAATGGGACGATCTTTATATGATCTTATTGTACGATCAAGAAATTACTTAGGATTGGTGAAGTTGTTATGGACGCCAAACGTGAAAACCGGTCTGTAGTCAGGTAGTACATGCATGCATCTTCGCGAGCCAAGGGTTAGTCTAGATTCTCAAGGACGAAGAGATGAGGGGTATAAGAATAAATCAGACATTTGGTAGCGAAGATGACATGCAAAGTACAATCACTACATTTATCATCATAACTTTAGTAACTTTATTTGTCTCCACAGCTTCCTTCAGCTATATTTAGCGATTTTAATGCAAGTTTTCACAAGTTTGCTTTCATTCAAACAAAGACATAAATAACATATATTATAAATGTTTTTTATGTCTCTTAATCAAAATAGAGAAAAATCGGAAGTATTTTACAATACTGTTAAATTATGGAGTTTTATAAACAGGTTGGTACTGTAGTAAAGTGCAATTTTCTTTTTACGTTCTTAAAAGGTTATTTAAGAAATGATTATAATTAATTACTAGCTAAATACAGCTATACATAGGTTTAATCCAAGCTATATATTTATATGTTAAAATGGTATCTGACCTTTCATTATAAGGCACTGTTGATTTATCAGTAAATCCTATAGTTTTACTAGATCATTCTAACTTCTTCAATCTATATGTAGTAGCTAATATTTGAGACTCCAAGGCATCTAAAACATGACTTTTAATATGAATTAATTAATATTACAGAATTCAAACTTGTTGATTGTTGATCTCTACAGATTATCTGTGTAGCCTGCTTGCTGGATTATTTACATATTATTAATGTTCTAGCAATCATAATTTCTAATTCAATGCATATTTTTTTTCTCCACAGATGATATTCCTCCCCTGGAGGATATGTCCGATATTCTGAAACAAGCGGAGGCCATTAAGTCAAAGGTGAAGAGTTCAAAGGTTACTACGACAAGAGACACTGCTCAAAGAAATGCCGTACCCCAGACTAACCCACACAATGAGGTAATGGTCACTATAGGGCTGGTGAATTTTCATATCGAGGGCAGCTTGTC
The DNA here is from genome assembly GCF_902806645.1 of Magallana gigas. Classification (NCBI taxonomy): domain Eukaryota; kingdom Metazoa; phylum Mollusca; class Bivalvia; order Ostreida; family Ostreidae; genus Magallana; species Magallana gigas. The sequence continues at coordinate 66,184,300 of NC_047563.1, forward strand.
AGTGTATCGAGGGCAGCTTGTCAGGGAATCGAGGGCAGCTTGTCAGTGTATCGAGGGCAGCTTGTCAGTGTATCGAAGGCAGCTTGTCAGTATATCGAGGGCAGCTTGTTAGTATATTGAGGGCAGCTTGTCAGTTCAAAATAATATGCAGGAAGAAGAGGGAGAAACTGCAATCCATTCTTCCCCAAACTTTTCTGAGTGCATCCCAGAATGTTTTGTTCCCTATCATGTATAGCCATCCATCAAAAACTACTTGCTGTATGTCTTTGATCACACAATTAAGTGAAGAACAAGCTTTGTTGAATCTGAAAGTCTTTCTAGGGAAAAAGTAGCAGCAGATATTAAGGATTGGCTCCTTGTATTTTCCACATATAGAAAGTTAAATCTTGCAATTTTTATACAAATTTTTACACATGATAGAATTTTTTAAGAATTAAAATTATCTAAAAGATTTTAATAATATTTACAGAATGCACAGAATACAACCAGGACTGGTCACACAGAAAAACCCACAACAGCCAAGTCAGCTGGTAAAACACCCAGCAAACCCAGCTCTGAAACTTTTGGAGGGTTCAAGAAAGGGTTCTTATTTGGAGGAAACAGCTCACAGAAATCAAAGGTCAAGAGTTCATCATCCTCAGGGTCAAATGTCAAGAGTTCACCGGACGTGCCATACATCACCAAGAAGTCCCCTGATGTGGGCCACCAAATCCCAGAGGTGCAGCAGACCTTGACGGCTGAGGCTCAGAAAATGGTACAGAATAAAGGTAAGTGGAGGATGGAGATAAGGGTATAGTGTTAGAGAACACATAGAAGGGGACGGGGTAGGGCAAAATATTTAAGGGGCATTGACATGAATTGGGGTTTTGTTTCATTAAAGTTTCGTTAAAGCCATAAAAAATTAATCTCTTGGTTCTCAGGCCAACATTTTCAAAAACAGATGTAGTCGGGCGTTGATAATTTTTAATATTTATTCTATCATATGATAATAGAAGGACACTGGAACAGTGTGTATTTTTATTTTAACAATGTGCAATTCTTATTCGAATCCAGCGATGTTTTTAAAGCAAATAAATAGTTACCTTGAAATGAATTTTTTTGGATTTATTAGCTCAAACTAAATGAAATAAATAAGTCATCGACATGTTCTTCAAGAAACACGAAAACTACGAGGCTTGAGGAAGCCATGTGTTATAGCATAATTAAATATTTAGTATACAGTACTGTAGAAGCATATCATTTGTTGGGTTATTATTTCGTTGTTTTTACAATCGCAGATGAATGGCTGGATGACAATTTGATGAAGGAAATCGAGGCCAACGACACACTTTTCAAAAAGTTAGGGGACAAGAAATATGTGGATGCAGTGAACCAGTTCCAGTCAGATCCAGTCCAGGCCATGGAGCGATACAAAGACGATAAAGAAATCCAGCAATTCCTCACAGCATTCTGCAAAATCATGGGTACATCTTCTTGATGCTGGATTATCTCTTTATACTCTCTGATTATATAAAACTGGCAATTTATTATAGCATTGAATCATGATTTTTTGAAGTATACAGTCTCATAACTGCAGCGGTGTGTGCATACAAACTGAGTTATGCACATTAGTGCGTTATGAAAATTTGCATGCACACATCGCTGTAGTTATGAGACTGTATACTTCAAAAAATCATGATTTAATGCTTATATTTACATTTTTTTAACTTCTTGCCTTGTCTGCAAATGTGATTTATACCTTAAAATTCCTATTTAATCCTAAGGGTAGGTTAATGTTAATGGGAGAGCCAAAGTAACAGCCGTAAGTGCGAATTTTGATTTTCGCTTGTGACGTTAGTTTACAGCGTACAACGTTTGTGACGTCATGATAAAACTTGTCATTTTAACCTTTGTGTACCCAGTGATTAGTTGTTGCTTTTAAAAGGCATTTAAAGATCACAGAATTTAATGGGAAAACACAGTAGATTTTAAATATCATGTTTATCAATCATTGACCCCCCCTCCCCCCACCCAATCACTTTCTCTCTCTTACTTTTTCTCTTTCATTATAAGTACTGTTATTTTGATAACATGTTTGTGATTACATGGTATTTTTATAACGCTGTTGCCAATTTACCTTGTTGTCTACAAAATTAATGTATTTGATTGTCTTGTTTCATTAAATAATAATTAAAAGGGTTACTATGGTGACTGTACAGACCCAATGTCCTTTTGTTATTTATTTATTTTTACTATTTAGGTGAACATTTTTCTGGTCTGGCTGATAAACAAGACAAGGCAACTACTCCCAACAAACCTGTTCCCCAGAGTAAAATTGTCGAGCTGAATTCTGAGTCAGAGGTCAAGCAGGCCAAAAGTACCCCGCCCCCAACAATGAACCCTGTGATGTCAGAGACCCTGTATACAAGGTCACCAACAGGGGGCGCTGACATGTCAGTCAGGAGCTCAACCAACCCTAACCAGCCTACCGCGGAGGATGAGAGGAGAATGCAGGAGATTGTAGCCAATCCTGAGATCCGTAACATCTTGTTGGATCCAAAAGTGATGAAACTGATCGAGTCTCTGAAGTTTAATCCGGATGAAGGAACAAGGTATGAGAAAAGAGGCATGTTTAGCAAAGCGATTAATTGCATTTGCTTGCAAGAATCCTTTATATTCAGTAATAATACACAATTTTTGTTATTGCATGTACAAAATATGATTCATTAACTCACAGCTTTCTGATTGGCTAATATCCAACAATCCAGAAAAAAATGTTATAAATGTATTCACCTTCAAGTGACAGAAAACTTAAAGGTTAATGTAACATTTAGTTTTTTCTTCTGTGGACTTTAAATACCGGTAGATAGAGAATTTCCAAAACGCTACAATTCACGAATTGGTTATCATGATTTAGGTTGTCCAATGAAATACAGTAACTGTGTTTTTCAATTGTTTGGCTATGGCTTTAAATAAAAAAGTAATGAAGTTTTCTTTGCCTGATAACATTCAATTTAATTGATATGTATCAATTTGCTGAATCATATGATGAAACAATTATTGCTGTTTTTCAGTCAGTACGATGATTTAGTTGCCCTTGAAGTACAATAGTCACTCTGCCTTACGGCTCAATGAATAATGTATTTTTAGGGTAGCTTAATCATTTTATTGACCTAAAAACAGCATTTATTTTATTATATAAGAGCACTGAAGGAAAATATTGTCTACCCTCTGTGGTTCTGTATTGATGCGGAAAACATTACAGTTTCCTTAATTTGACAGGGACTATCAGACAATTATCTATGTCCATAAAGCCACCGTGAATATTTGAGTTTTATATTGATCATTGCCATTAAAGATATAATTATAAATAGGTGTTTGCATGATTGGGGCCTAAGTTTCTAATTGCTTATCATAATAATAATATTTTCAAAATCAGTTAGAATAATTAGCTTGAACATAATGTCCATTTTATTCAACTGCTGTAATAACAGACATGTAGCAATAGCATCGTTTCTGAAAATGCCAAACTCTTCCAAAAAATCTTTAAAACAAACAAACAAATTAAAAAAAAAACTGGACATTCTCCTCAAAATCATGAAAATCCTTATCCATTATCCAACTTCAATTTCACTGTTCTTTTTTGATTTTCACATACTCCCATAGAAGGGGGGGGGAGCATCTCCATGATGCTTCAGTTTTTGTATTTTAGTTAAGAAAAATGTCTGTTGCGAAAAACGTGCTAAAACAACTACATGTAAGTATAACGGAACCCGTCTTACCTTTATCATTTGACACTATGCAGCCTTATCGAAGCCATTGTTGTGAACATGTGCACTAATTGTCACTTTTTATCTTGGACATCTCCTGAGGGCAAAGACTTAATATTAAACATATTTTATACCCATGTTATCTGCAAGTGGTATTCCTATTGAGCAGTTTACTTTTAAAATTGATAATTAGAGGACGAAAACTTCATCATTCTCTCTCTATTTTCAGGCTCAAATGCGCATTATAGACCAGTGTGTATTACATGTATATTCGAAAAATACTTTATTTTTTTTTCTCATACCATTAAATCATATTAATTCAATAAGTTTACTTGATTCCAAAAAAAAAATAATGTAAATGCATGGTCATTATTCATGAGAATTTTCTATAATCATGATTATTTACTTTATAATGAAGAAATTGTTTATCTGTCAAATTGTAAACACAATGTAAGGTAATTTTAAACACATTTGTGAAATAAAAAGTGTTTACAGTAACATCTAATTCTAATTAGTACACTGTATTGTTCTTTAATTCGTACCGGTACTTAGTTTGCTGTGTTTTATGTTTTCAGATTGTTAGAGCAAGCGGACTCTGATCTCCGTGAAAAAATACAAAAACTGGTGCAGTGTGGATTACTTCAGTTCCAGCAATGAGAGAGAGAGAGAGAGAGAGAGAGAGAGAGAGAGAGAGAGAGAGAGAGAGGGGTCAACCATCTTATTTATATTGTAATTAATCTTGATAACTAGAAAAGTTAAATGAGTTGGCCCACATTCAGTAAACACATGTGAGACTGCATGACCATGGGTTTTTGAAAAAAGGGAGAAATGACCAATGTCAAGAATTCAGAGAGAAGTAAACTTCCAGTAAGAATATAAAGGAAGTACTGTATTCTAATTAAAAATTAATTGAGGTGGTCATTGAATATGCTCTTTTCCTTTGTAAATTTAATTAGTACTCTTTTTTTGAAAAGAGAAAACATTCAATAAAACAGTAAGTTTAGTTCAGTTGTCTTATAAACTTGTAACGTGTCGAGGGGTCCGTACCTAGTCAATTCTACGGTCTGGGTGTTGAATATAAAAAATATCAAACAATAATAATTTTCCTCTCTAAAATGATTAGTGATTACAATTGGCCTACAAATATTTACAAAATGGCCTTCCCTTACTTAGGGTAAAATCACAAATGAATCTGGTCGGCCGGGATTGAAACTTTATTAATACCACGAGGTAAACACTATTATATGCCTTATTCAGGCGGTAGTGAATACTCGCGGCACGCCCTAGCTGGATAACCTACCGAAGAGGTAAACCCTTAGTAGAGGCAGTCACTGTGTTAATGCCTTATGCAGGGCGGACAGTGTACAACCTCTAACTAAAGGCGTACCCCTTCCCTAATACTACTAGAGTATCAGCGACGACTAAGCTAGGCTAACCTCCGAGAGGACAGCCTCTATAATAACCAACTAGTGGTCAAACACGATTGGTCCTATAATAATCAATGTGGTAAGCCTCTCTCTCAAGGCAACCCACCTACCAAATCGTAATTTAGTCTCGCAAATCCTCTCCGTTGGAACTCTGCTAGGGAAGAGAACGCTGCGGCTGCGACGCGCTCGTTTATATACCCTCTGTGGGTCACGTGACAATCTCCGCTTGTTGCTAGGCGACAATACAAACACAGCTATCATGTGCCGTACGCATGATTCAACATTACATAACATAAAATCGTTACACTACCCACGCCTTCGAAGACATGCGACCCGCATGTAAAGAAAATGTGAAAACGCAAATAAAAGTACCAAAGTAAGATTTATTTAACACCAGTTATCAAACTGCAAAGTTACATGGTGTACTTGATACACATTGCTTGCGGCTTGTCAGCTCATTGAGATTTTCCACAAAACTAGGCTCGTTATCTCCAAGAAAACTGGTGGTCTTCTTTAATTGCTTAGGTTTCGCACCAGAACTCTTATATGACTTTTCACCCAGTAATGTGGTGTGCCTGCTGTCAGGTATGCCCGAATCTCTGGCGTGCGATTTCTCAGCTGTTTTAGGCAACCCGTCATGCAACTGCCGCAATTCTTTTTCTAATGCGCTCATCATAATTTTAAATTAAACACAATACAATCAAAAGAATTTATTCCGACCAAAATTCACATAAAGTAATCAGCTAATAATTCAACAGTTACCCAGATCCCACCGCTGCCACCATTTATTTTTGTAACGTGTCGAGGGGTCCGTACCTAGTCAATTCTAGGGTCTGGGTGTTGAATATAAAAAATATCAAACAATAATAATTTTCCTCTCTAAAATGATTAGTGATTACAATTGGCCTACAAATATTTACAAAATGGCCTTCCCTTACTTAGGGTAAAATCACAAATGAATCTGGTCGGCCGGGATTGAAACTTTATTAATACCACGAGGTAAACACTATTATATGCCTTATTCAGGCGGTAGTGAATACTCGCGGCACGCCCTAGCTGGATAACCTACCGAAGAGGTAAACCCTTAGTAGAGGCAGTCACTGTGTTAATGCCTTATGCAGGGCGGACAGTGTACAACCTCTAACTAAAGGCGTACCCCTTCCCTAATACTACTAGAGTATCAGCGACGACTAAGCTAGGCTAACCTCCGAGAGGACAGCCTCTATAATAACCAACTAGTGGTCAAACATGATTGGTCCTGTAATAATCAATGTGGTAAGCCTCTCTCTCAAGGCAACCCACCTACCAAATCGTAATTTAGTCTCGCAAATCCTCTCCGTTGGAACTCTGCTAGGGAAGAGAACGCTGCGGCTGCGACGCGCTCGTTTATATACCCTCTGTGGGTCACGTGACAATCTCCGCTTGTTGCTAGGCGACAATACAAACACAGCTATCATGTGCCGTACGCATGATTCAACATTACATAACATAAAATCGTTACAAACTATTTATATATTGTATATAACCTGACAATATGTATGTCAGTGTATTTTATATAACTATACATGTACATGTACTATGTGCATTCATGTAACAAAACATTCAAATTTAATGTTTGTATAAATAAACATCAAAATCATTTAAACAAAAAAACTTTATGCAGATAAGTAGCAACATGTAATTCCCTTCACATTGTGTACTGTGGTTTTGTCAGTGTTTGATGGAATACCAATTTTCCTGAATTTACATATAATGCATACATACAGTCTGTTTATACGTATATAAAATACATGCACACAGTCTGTAAAGGTGGTATGGGACACTTCCATATTGTGACGCACTGTTTATCGAAATAAACAATAAAATCAAGTGTAATTTTATAAAAAGTTTCTTTCCCGAAATAGAACCCTAACATCATAGCACAGTGGGTTAATTTGAGGGTTCACTTCAAATCTGTAAGTCATGAATTGAGGATTGTAAAACATTTACCTTTCCAAAAAATTTTTAAAACATATTTTTTGGCTAAATATTGTAAAATTTAAAAATTCTAAACCAGTTAAAGTATTTTAATTATAATGTACATGTACTTTAATCCTCATTATTATCGACAGCTGTCCCATACCACCTTAAAGTTACATATGATACATACAAAATTTGTTTACATACTTGATTATAGTACACATTTATTTACTTACAATAGACACACACTGTTTAATGTAATACCCACATTTTCTAAAGGGTATATTGTTGTTACCCAGGTACGTCTGTCCATTACCCTGGTCCGTCTGTCCATCTGTCACCTTTTTCTAAATCTGCACTTACATCTTCTAAACCTGCAGCAAGCTGAACTCTTAGAGTTTGATTTTGGGTGTCATGTTGTTGTCCATGGGGTCAAATAATTGGTAAAAAAAAGATACATTTTTTTTTTACAAAAACTCTGGTTCCTCGAACTCCTTTTACATTTCAACAGTTGACAAATCATCTCTTGGAATATGTTGCAAAATTGTTGACGTTCTTAAAACCAAATGTTTTGCAAAAATAACAAAACAAAACAAACGTCATTTTTCAACCACTAAATGGCCCCCAGGAAAAATTTAAAATTCCGAAACTTATTGTGCATTTATAGGACACCCCAAAACGTATTTCAAAAGATGATTTGTATACTGTTGAAAATGTAAGAGTTTTTTTTGTGAAAAACATCATTTTTAAAACCAATTATTTGACCCCCAGGACTACCATAGATTTTTTGAATCCTTTTTACAAAACTACATGACACCCCAAATCAAAGTCTAAGAATTCGGTTAGCTGGTTTATAAGATGCAAATTTTTTAAAGCAGTTTGAGAAAGTAAAACGTGACAAACGGACCGACTGGGTTACAACAATATACCCGAACTTTCGTTGGAAAGTGCGGGTATAAGGAAATAAGGCTTATAAGTCAATATTTTCATATCCATTGTTCTTTCCCACTGTAAGTCCATTCGGAGGAACTGCAATTATATTTCTATAATCGCAATTCTCTGTCTGTATACTATGACGTCATTTACTTTTCCATGATGTTATAGATTTAAAAAAACCCATTTACTATACAATGTCATCATGTGTTTTTCTCCAACTCCATAAAATTGGCGTATATAAAAGCATGTATACGAGAAAACCATGCAAAAGGTGGTGGGAGCAAGGTTCTCTGATCAACTTCATATTTTGTGTGTAATAGTGTGAATTAATTTGCCACAAAAAATTGCTTTTGATGTGGTCAGTCTAAACTAGGTTCTGCAGCTCTGTTACTAAATAGCATTTTGACCCTTTTAAGAATAAAATTGTGCATAATTCACCAAATTATTGTTAAGAATTCTGAGTTAAGTTTAAACATATTTACAGGTTCATGTTCATGTTCACAATCAGGTTCAAATTTAATGACTTATACAAGATTGCTGTTGCTATCGTAGTTCTCAAAGAAAGGTTGGTCCCGTAACATTTATACGCTAATGGCGGAGTTGCCAATCTCTGTTATTAAGGTCTTCCGTTTCCAACGGAAGACCTTGTACTGATTCTGTTGGAAATTCTTCATTATTATTTTTAGGGTCTTCCGTTTTCCAACGGAAGACCCTCTTGTTATTCTATTGTTTCTTTTTATTAGGGTCTTCTGGTTCTAACGGAAGACCCTCTTGTTATTCTTCGGTTTCTTTTTATTATTAGGGTCTTCCGTTTCCAACGGAAGACCCTCTTTTTATTCTTCGGTTTCTTTTTATTATTATTATTAGGGTCTTCCGTTTCCAACGGAAGACCCTCGTGTTTTTCTTCGGTTTCTTTTTATTAAGGTCTTCCGTTTCCAACGGAAGACCTTATTGTTTTTGTACAGTTTATTATTAAGGTCTTCCGTTTCCAACGGAAGACCTTATACTTTTCGTACAGTTTCTTATTAAGGTCTTCCGTTTCCAACGGAAGACCTTATTGTTTTCGTACTGTTTATTAAGGTCTTCCGTTTCCTACGGAAGACCTTATAGTTTTCGTACTGTTTCTTATTAAGGTCTTCCGTTTCCAACGGAAGACCTTCTTGTTATTGCTTTGTTTCTTTTTCACTATTATTTTTATTGTTTTTAGCTCACCTGAGCTGAAAGCTCAAGTGAGCTATTCTGATCACATTTTGTCCGTCGTCCGTCTGTCCGTCTGTCCGTCCGTCCGTCTGTCCGTCTGTAAACTTTTTACATTTTGAACTTCTTCTCTAAAACTGCTTATCCAATTTCAACCAAATTTTCAACGAAGCATCCTTATGGGAGGGCGAATATAAATTGCAAAAATTAAAGTCCGATCTGTATTCTAAGCGGAGAAAACCTTGAAATTGTAGAAAAAGGGGGGTGCATTTTTAAAAATCTTCTTCTCAAGAACTACCGAGGCAAATTCAACGTAGTGTAGCATAAATTATCCTTATGGGAAGGAAAATATAAATTGCAAAAATTAAGGGGTAATTTTGTTTCAAATCGAAGTTATTACGAAAATAATAATAAAGGAAAGGCGTGTTTCAGTCGGGCTCGGCATCCGGTAAAATGGGTAGGCAAGACTTGGCCTGGGCAAAACAAAAGATTGGCAGTTATTAATCTGCCAATCTCATTAAAATTTCAGGATATTTGATGGACTAGTATATTTGTATTCGCTGTAGATATTGCTGCAAAATAATGCGTATTTGGAATTGACGATTGCCGATCTGCCCCGGCATTTATTTTGCCACGGCCCGGGTTTGCATACCCATTTTACCAAGACTCGTATTCCATACTTCTAAAACGAGGTTCTTTGTTTAAAGCAGCCATGACATTAAACGAAAAAGGGTCGATCTGACTATGATGAATTTGCTTGTTGTGCAACAGTTCGCGTATGAAGGGAAGTTTTGAAACATGAAAAATATATTGGTGCCGATTTTGTGAAGTAAATTGAGGCTAAATATTTCAATGCGTTGACAGTTTTCACACATGACGTTGGTGTTAGCTTGTTCTGATTTTCGTTTCGTTTTCATTATTTATGCTTTGTAACCTGGAAACTATCGTCTGTATTTCGTGATTTTTAGCTCACCGAGACGAAGTCAAGGAGAGCTTATGCTATACCCTCGGCGTCGGCGTCGGCGGTGGCGTCGGCGTCGGCGTCGGCGTCCGGACCTGGTTAAAGTTTTTGTTGCAGGTCCTGTATCTAAGCTATTACTTGTCCTATCTTCACCAAACTTGCATGGATGATGCATCTGGACCTACTTATGGACTTGAAAGACTTGGATGTTGAATCTGGGTCCTAAATTTCAAATGCTGGAGGAGGTTAAGGTTGTTTGACCAGGTTAAAGTTTTTGTTGCAGGTGCCCTTTGATAGCAATATCTTAGTTACTGCTGGTCCGTACTACACCAAACTTGCATGGATGGTGTGTCTTATGATACTGATGCACCAGACAGGCTTGAGTGCTGAATCTGAGCTATAGGTTTTGGATGCTGGAAGAGGTTAAGGTTTTTGGAGCAGGTTAAAGTTTTTGTTGCAGGTGGCCATTGATAGCAATATCTAAGTTACTACTGGTCCTAACTTCACCAATCTTCTATGGATGATGCGTCTTATGATACTGATGCACCTGAAAAGCTTGAATGCTGAATCTGAGCAATAGGTTTCGGATGCTGGAAGAGGTTAAGGTTTTTAGAGCTGGTTAAAGTTTTTGTTGCAGGTGCCCTCTGATGATTATATCTTAGTTACTACTGGTCCTAACTTCACCAAACATGTATGGATGGTGCGTCTTATGATACTGATGCACCTGACAAGCTTGAATGCTGAATCTGAGCAATAGGTTTCGGATGCTGGAGGAGGTTAAGGTTTTAAGAGCTGGTTAAATAAAGTTTTTGAAACAGGTGCCCTCTGATGATGATATCTTAGTTATTACTTGTCCTTACTTCACCAGACTTCCATGGATGGTGTGTTTATGATACTGATGCACCTGACAGGCTTGAATGCTGAGTCTGAGCCATAGGTTGCGGATGCTGGATAAAGTTAAGTTTTTTGGAACAGGTCACATGTTTAATAGATGATAGTACTATTTTAAACTTGCATAGTTGATTTAACTGTAATATGAATGAATCGCAAAGGTAGCTTCAGATGCAGAGCTTGATCTCCATTATCAAGGATGCTAAAAAATAAATCTTAGTTATTACAGGTCCTAACTTCACCAAACTTGAATGGATGGTGTGTCTTATGATACAGATGCACCTGACAGGCATGGATGCTGAATCTGAGCCATAGGTTGCGGATGCTGGAGGAAGTTAAGGTTTTAATTGCTAGTGCCCTCTGATGATGATATCTTAGTTATTACTGGTCCAAACTTGCATGGATGATGCGTCTTATGATACCAATGCACCTGATGGGCTTGAATGCTGAATCTGAGCCATAGGTTTCGGATGCTGGATGAGGTTTAGTTTTTTGGAACAGGTCACATGTTTTATAGATGATAGCTTGCATAGTTGATTTAACTTTATTATAAATTAAACGCAGAGGTTGCGTCAGATGCAGATCCTGATCTCCATTATCAAGGATGCTAAAGAAATCTCCTACCTCACTCAAACCAGCTCGATAGATAGATGTGTTTGTTGATAAATGATATAACATGCACAGGATGAATGACCATCTTTAAGTCCTCCTTAAAGATAGCTTAAAGGTGTTTAAAGGTAGCTTAAAGACGATCTTTAAGCCACCTTTAAGCAACCTTTAAGCTATAAGTATTGCTTAAAGGTGGCTTAAATAAAGCGTAAAGATGGCTTAAAGGCAGCTTAAAGACTATCTTTAAGCCACCTTTAAGCCACCTTTAAGGACAACTTATAGGTCCTTAATGTCCAAACTTCTTTAAGCCACCTTTAAGCCACCTTTAAGCTACCTTTAAGCCACCTTTAAGCCATTAAAAAAAATTTAATTCAATATTGTGCTTAATTTCCAACAAAATGTATTAACTTTATGAAAGAAAAGGTATTAAAACGGTTTTTGTTCTAGAAAGAAAAATGAAAAAAAAAAAAAAAAAAAAAAAACCGGCCACGGCGAGAATTGAACCCGGGACCCTTAGTTTACTAGCATCCCCACCCATCCTCTGCGCCACGGCAACTTACATATAAATGAGTGTTTTTATATTCTATATATCAGTGGATATTGAATCACTGTATTGAATGTGTTTACTTGAAAAGATTTTGACAAACCATTCAGTTTGTAACAATCAATTATATCTAATTTATAAATTACATGCATGCATGTATTTAGAATGAAATACGGAACTTGGTCTTCAGTGAACAAAAATATATTATACCTAAATGGAAACCGTTAGGTTCACTATAGTAGGCTTTCTTAGTTAATAAATTTAAACCGAGTAGATATATGTTCATTTAATTTATAGCTATAAAAATGTAAGAAAGAAAATGAAATCATTTCTTTTATTAAATGCATTGATACTATTAGGGTATTTGTTCAATTTCCCGCAATTTCCCGGTTTTCATGATCGCGGCGCCGTTCCAATATGTTTAAATATTTACATGTAATTGTATGTACATGTACATGATTTTTAAACTATCAATTCTATAACAAACAAAATTACCAATTACCGGTGACGTATTTACTGCATGTGGCAATTGCAAATGACTTGTACATACAATTGTATGATGTGCCAGGCCGGGTATATTTGACATATTTACCCTTATACATATATTTAAATAATCAACCCCTATTTATGATCACCGGTACATTATTTAATTAGCCTCAAGATTTTACTCTTACATACATGTATCGTTAATTTGTAGACGTAACATCTTTGAAACCCAGAGCTAGGAAATAATACTTTGAAAATGTATTACAAATGTAAATTAACTTTTATTCACTAGACTTATCATATACTCGTACATACTAAGATTCAACGCCTTTAGAAACCCTGACGTGCACCTGGGCACACGACACACCTGTTGTGTATATCTTGTATATTCTGTGTTAGTTCCAGGGGTTTTCTTAAGTTGGAAAAACAATAGACTTTAATTAGATATACACAAACATGCACCTGGGCACACGACACAACTGCTGTGTATATCTTGTATATTCTGTGTTAGTTCCAGGGGTTTTCTTAAGTTGGACAAACAAAAGACTCTAATTAGATATACACAAACGAACAAAACTATGTCTAGACAAACAAAGCAGTAATATCCTGCCCGATAAAACAAAGGCAGTTGAGAGTCTTTTCATCTTTAACATGTATCTAGCAGATCTAGAGTTAGAAATAATGAAAATTGAAAAAAAAATACAAACCTTAAACCGATTAACAAATTAAATCATGCATTTTTGGTTCATTATCTTTATTTTGTTTAATAACCGGATGAACTGAGAGAGAGAGAGAGAGAGAGAGAGAGAGAGAAAGAGAGAGAGAGATTTTTTTCACCGATTAATTTATAATAGGAAACAAACATACTTTAATTAGTTTTATGCACATATTAAGATACAGAGACTACGCTCATACCTACAATAATTTTGAAACCCCCAAAAAATTATAAAGAATTTTATAACGGCAATCTGTGTCTATCGGAGCGGTGCTGATGATAGCGATCTGTGTTTAATGGAGCGACGATTAAAACCGCCTGGAACACCCCCCCCCCCTTCCTTGAAAATTATATTATCACTCGGATGACCCCCTCCCATCTCTATAAAAGAGCTTTTGCATTTAATATATGTTTTTATTGTTCAGCTTGATCAATATTGACTTAAAGGCCACTTAAAGACAGTGTAAAGGCAGTGTAAAGAGAGCGTAAATGCCACTTAAAGATGCTTAAAGGTGGCTTAAAGGTAGCTTAAAGAAGTTTGGACATTAAGGACCTATAAGCACTTGCTTAAAGGTGACTTAAAGGCGGCTTAAAGGTTGTATAGCCTTTAAGCTCCTTTAAGTCACCTTTAAGCCACCTTTAAGGACTTGCTTAAAGATGGTTTTTCGCCCTGTGATGATTCCTATGATAAAGTATTGTATGATATGAAACAATGTTGTTTGAAATGATACAATATGATATCATATGTTATATTATAAAAAGTTATACGATATGATATGATATTGTATAAATTTTTTTGATATTTTATGATATGATATTGTATCCTGATATTGTAATGTATAGTATTGTATGTTATGATACAATATTTTATAATATTATATTGTATTTTAAATTTATTATTTTATCACATGATACAATTACATAAGATATTGCAAAATATTATATTGTATCCTATGATACAATATTGTATATTCTTTAATATTGTATCATAGAATATTGTATAATATGATATTGGTTTCAGTAATATAGAATCATATCACATGAAATTGTATTATATGATATTGTAATATTATATAATATTGTATCATACGATATTGTATGATATGATATTGGTTTATATGATATATTATCATATCACATGAAATTGTATTATATGATATTGTTATATATATTATTGTGTCTTATGATACAAAATGTATAATAATATAATAATGTATTCTATAATATTTTACTTTATCACATAATATTGTATCATTTGATACGATACAAGATACAATGTTGGAATCAAATTATATTGTATTATATGATATAATATCATATCATGTATCAAATATGTTTCAGTGTCATTCAAAACAATATCATACTATATTATACAATATAATATCATGTTTCAATGTTATGATGTATTATGTAATATGATATTGTAATTTAATACTATATTGTATTATATTTTATGATATTGAATTATGTAATCAACTACAATAAGGTATAACAAATATAATGTCATATCATACGTTACAATATCATATCTCATTATTGTTTATTACGGTATTTTATTGTATTGTATGATATATATTATAAATATGACATGATGCAATATTTAATTTTATATCATTGTATTGATTAACATATGAACATGAATATGATTATCATAAAAAAATTTATCAGATGATATACGATATTTTGTCAAAACAGAATCCATGAATATTCAAGATCATAAAGTATGATTTTCATATAAAATGATAAAGGTGGTCTTATGAAGGTGATGTCTCATAAGGGTGATGCTCCGCCTCGGTGAGCTTAGTAATCTATGATTACCTATGTTTACGTATCAAATCAATCAGAGACTTCGGTAAATCAAACAGTTACGTTAACTCTTTACCTGCACAAATTAAGCAAAATCTGATGTAGGGGTACTGAAATACAATTCATTCTATCGGTAATTCGGCATTATCTTTTGCGTAATGGTAGATTAATGCAATAGGTTTTGTTGAGATGCTCGGCATTTTCTCTAGTTTATTCAGTTTAAATAGAGTTTGATATCGCTTATGGAAATATGTAGGTATATCCATGTATATATATATGATTCATTTCGAAAAAATAAATTGTGTTCTTTATTTGTTATACATGTAGTGCATGTTGTTTACAATTTCTATTTACTAACCACATTTGAGTGTTAAGCTTCGAATTATAAGCAAGATACAGAGATTTGCTCACAATTCTATGTTTGTACACAGATCTTAAAAGCTAAAGATTAAAAAAGTATAAAAAATTGTCAATATTTATTACGAAAATTTTCAAAATTTGTTCTTCCAGAAACCCACTTATTGAATTGTAAACTTAACCTTTTTAGCTCACCTGAGAATGGGGCCACAATGCGGGGTCGAAGTTTAACATGAATATATAGAGTAACTCTTTAGAAATCTTCTTCTCAGAAACTAATCGGCCAGGAAAGCTGAAACTTGTGTGGAAGCATCCTCAGGTAGTGTAGATTCAAATTTGTGAAAATCATGACCCCTGGGGGTAGGGTGAGGCCACAATGGAGGGTCGAAGTTTAACATATGAATATAAAAAGTAATTCTTTAAAAATCTTCTTCTCAGAAACTAATCGGCCAGGAAAGCTGACACTTGTGTGGATGCATCCTTAGGTAGTGAAGATTCAAATTTGTGAAAATCATGACCCCCGAGGGTAGGGTGGGGCCACAATAGGGGATCGACGTTTTACATAGGAATATATACAGTAAATCTTTAAAAATCTTCTTCTCAGAAACTAATCAGACAGGAAAGCTGACACTTGTGTGGATGCATCCTCAGGTAGTGTAAATTTTAAAGTTGTGAAAATCATGACCCCCGGGGGTAGGGTGGGGCCACAATGGGGGATCGAAGTTTAACATAGGAATATATACAGTAAATCTTTAAAAATCTTCTTCTCAGAAACTAATTCGCCGGCAAAGCTGGAACTTGTGTGGAAGCATCCTCAGGTAGTGTAGATTCAAATTTGTGAAAATCATGACCCCTGGGGGTAGGTTGGGGCCACAATGGGGGATCGAAGTTTAACATATGATTATATATAGTAAATCTTTAAAAATCTTCTTCTCAGAAACTTATTAGCCAGGAAAGCTAAAACTTGTGTGGAAGCATACTCAGGTAGTGTAGATTCAAATTTGTGAAAATCATGACCCCTGGGGGTAGGTTTGGGCCACAATGGGAGGTCGATGTTTTACATAGGAATAAACAGAGTTATTCTTTAAAAATCTTCTTCTCAGAAACTAATCAGCCAGGAAAGCTGAAACTTGTGTGAAAGCATCCTCAGGTAGTGTAGATTCAAAGGGCAGGGTGGGGCCACAATGGGGGGGGGGGGTCAAAGTTTAACAAAGGAATATATAGGGTAAATCTTTAAAAATCTTCTCAGAAACTAATCAGCCAGATGATTCTTTATAATTGTTAAGACTTTGGCCCCAGGACAATTGTTTGGCCTCACGAGAAGGTTCAGAGTTTGATGTACGTTTATATCCCATATATAAACTATTGTTAGGGATCTTTTTTAGATCTTCAATACTCAACATATGATATGACTATAAAATCATCCTGTTAGAAAAGGGACTAATGATTATAAACATAAGAATATCCAGGGGAAAATGGATTTTATTTATACAGGATTTACATGAATTATTGTACATTGTCCAGATAGTTTGTATTATGACTCTATTGAGCTGATTTTATTATACCGCTTGTTCCTCAGGTGAGCGATGTGGCCCATGGGCCTCTTGTTTTTTCTGTCACGTTTTCTCAAAAATGCTTCAGCCAATTTTCATGAAATTTTTAGATCTTATTCATGACAAAATTTGTAAGAAAATTACACGACATTTTTTTGGTCGTCACTTCCGGTACCGAGATATTAAAGATTTTATGTTTTTGCTTGTTCACGATTTTTCTAAAAAAGTATTCAAGATAGGACTTTCAAATTTTCAGAGAAGGTAGCGAAAGAACCGCCGCAGTGCCCTTCGCATATCCGAACGTCCGCCGCCACTTCCGGTCGTCACCGGAAGGAAATGAAAAACCATAATTAAGGTCTTCCGTTTCCAACGGAAGACCTTCTTGTTATTGCTTTGTTTCTTTTTCACTATTATTAAGGTCTTCCGTTTCCAACGGAAGACCTTCTTGTTATTGCATTGTTTCTTTTTCACTATTATTAAGGTCTTCCGTTTCCAACGGAAGACCTTATTGTTATTGCTTTGATTCTTTTCCTCTATTATTATTATTAAGGTCTTCCGTTTCCAACGGAAGACCTTCTTGTTATTCTTCGGTTTCTTTTTCCCTATTCTTATTAGGGTTTTCCGTTTTTCAACGGAAAACCCTTCTGTTATTCTACTGTTTCTTATTATTATTTTTTTTTTTTCCCGCAAATTTTGTGCACGAGATTTCTCGAACATTTTTTGTATGATTGCTATGAAACTTTTAGGGTATGTAGATGATATTAATATCTCTAGACGTTTTTTTAAAATTTTTAAAATTCACTTCCGGTTATGAGTTATTGCCCTTTAATTGAAAATTGGGGGGTCTTTTGTCCAGAGTTGATCTCGGGAACTGCAGATGATAGATGCATGAAATTTGGCGAAATTGTCGGTAACATTTTATAGTTTTGCTGGCATGAAAATTTTGGTAATTTCTTTGTTAGTTTTTGAGCTATTTGTCGCCAAAGTTTAAGATTTTTTCGGGGCTGAAATTTTGTTGCTTTTTGTATTATAACCTTTAAACTAAAAATATTTTGTTAATACATATAGAACAAAAGTTGTTTAGAATAACGAGAGCTTTCATTTAAAATTAAGAAAAAAGGGCTGGCCCCTATAATTAGGGGTCAGCAGCTCATACACGTATTTTTCTGATAGCAAAAATCGTTATCATTTTATGAAAAAAAATTAATTCAGTTATTGTTAATATATTAAATAATGTCATTTGGTATCAAATTTAAAAAGTTCTGTGCCCTATTTTTTTCAAATTTCATAAAACAAATATGTGTGAATCGTAACGTTACATGAACGAGTTAATTTGTCTACATAGACACACAAGCGAACAAATGCCACTTTAAGGCCCAGGCATATACTGCATTACGTTGTGTTGCGTCTTAGATAAATAGTTGTGATTCAATTTCATTTTTTTCATCTATATCATTTATGAATTCAATGAACACACATTATTTTAACGTTCTATGTGCAACTATTTGTCGGGGCGCCCCTGTTTGTAACCCCCGCGCGCGCGCCGAATGTAAACAGTAACGAACGGCATTGTAGAAAAGAGAGAGCCGTAATGCAGAAGAGAAGTTGTGTATTCTTTCGACGTACAAATGCATTTTCAATTTACTGTGAAACATATGAACATGCACAGGGAACAATACTACATATTTGTTTAAGGAGGATATTTTTCTCGTGTGAATCGTTTACGAGGAAATTCTGACAGCCACACTTCTGTCGACGATCAGCCGTTGATAAGCTACGAGTAATAAAGGGGAAAAGATGGACATTAAAGTGTGTGATTTATGTGGATGTTACTGAAGAAGGTGAGTCTTTTACTCCTTTTAAAGTTTTAAAAAGTTAAAGTTAAAATTTAGTATATAGTATAGATGTACATGTAAGTACGTGCACACTGTTTGTTTTTGTTATGGTGTGGGTGTTTGTTTACTAGGCTAACGTGTAATTTTTACATGTTTCATGGATGTTTAGACTCGCTCGAGGTTCATGGGGGACTGGAAAGGGTAACTGAATTTATGTATTTAAAAAAATAACAGATTGTGAATTTTCAACTCAAAATTCAAAGCAGGGTCTAATTAGAAACATATCATATATTCTTGTGCAGAAGACTCCAAATGTAGTCATGAATATCCTGTAGACATAACGTCAAGTAAATAAAATTGTATACTTCAGACTTCAGAGTTAAAACATGACTTTAATATCTTTATGATGCCAATCATTGTATCATTAGAAAGGTTTAGCAGACCAACGGGTACCCGGTACATGTACTTGTACATGTAGGTTACAAGTTAGAACTATGCGTACTATTCTACCAGTTCACATAATTTTTCTTGTTTAGCAGTTATGATGTGTACTTAAATTGTCCTTGTTAATGTTTTAAATGTAATTTTTTATTCTCTTTTTTTAATCTGACTACTGGCAGTACTGGCCTGCGAGCAGTTCTCGTCGAGGACCATTTCTCGCTGGTGCACTGTAACATCATATTTTCGTATATAATTTTATGTGTTGATAAAATGACGTAACAATGCACTGGTGAGAAATGGTACTCGGCGAGAACTGATCGCACACCAATATTGATTAATTACAGACAAAAACTGAAGGTTGCGCGTGTTATTTTTTATTGAACAACATTGTTTAAAATAATTCTTTATATATGTGATGATCAGACCGGTTTGAATACCAGTGCCAGATAGCTCAGTTGGTAGAGCACCTGACTAGAGATTCAGGGGGCCCAGGTTCAAATCCCGGTTTGGTCCTTCATTATTTCTCCCATCCTGTTGCAATATTGGTGTTGTGACCAACCCCTGGAACTAACAGGTTAACTCCTGCCAGGGGTGATCTTCGAGGGTGAAGATCATTTAAGGGGGAAGGA
The DNA here is from genome assembly GCF_902806645.1 of Magallana gigas. NCBI lineage: Eukaryota > Metazoa > Mollusca > Bivalvia > Ostreida > Ostreidae > Magallana > Magallana gigas. The sequence continues at coordinate 66,204,395 of NC_047563.1, forward strand.
ATGTGACGGTCAGACTGGTTTGAATACCGGTGCCAGATACATGTAGCTCAGTTGGTAGAGCACTTGACTAGAGATTCAGAGGGCCAGGTTCGAATCCCAGTTTGTTCCGTCGTTATTTCTCCCATCTTTTACATATACATGTATATCAGATATATGACAGATGATTAAGGGTCATCACATGTTTTGCAAGATGCAATAAGTGTTAAAACCTTTACTTTACAACACAATACATATAAGTGAATATTTATGTTTCCTGTTATTATTTGGTGTGGTTTTCTTGACAGTGTCGCATAAACAATTTACCCGCTCCTAAAACACAAACTTTCTTTTTGTGGATTCAGCTTACCGCTGATTGGCTGCTGTTGCAGCAGACAAATAAGATATGCACGCACAAAACACAATGAACTTATCAGAGAATGAGTTGAGTTTATTTCAACTGTTGGAATTTGGGGTTGTTTTTTTTTAAATGTATACTTGTGACAAAACATATATGTGGTACATACAGCAGGGTTGGCCGGGAAATACCAGTGCTGGGAATTACCGGTGGTAAATACCGGTATTTCCCGTCCCGGTCAATACTACTGTTTTTCACTGATGTGGGGAAATACTGGGAAATACTGGGAAATACAAATTTATAATCTTTATTTCTTTAATTTTTTTCAATGCAAAATGTATGTTTATGATAAAAGATATTAACAATAAGCATCAAAAACCAATTTATCCTACTTTCCCATTTCACTGCCAGTTTATGAATCTTAAATTCACCAATCACCTATTCTCAAAGACTTCTATAGCTGCTAAAGTACAAATTTTAGTCCAGCTTTTTGAACCTCAAGTTTTCTGTTTTACAGATTTATAATTCAAAGCACAAAATAAACTGTTATAATTACTGTAGGTGTTACAAGTAACAATTAAATAATCACACATGTTGTTATAATAAATGACACTTGACAGTTTTGTGCTCCTGTTTAGGGGAGATATATACTATGAGTGGGGCTGATTGGCTTCTTCTTAGGTGTGTTGCATACTGAGGTAGTGACACAGTCACACTTTATTTTTCACAATTTTCTTGCACCATTTTCACATTCACCAAATAACCAGAAAATGGAACTTTTGATATCATGTTTATGATAACTGTATAGATTCACCTATACCTGACTAGTCTTAAAAACAAAATAACAATGTTGTCAATGAATGAACCATGTTTGGAGTATTCATAAGAAGATAACCAATGCATTACTGGGCAGTCAAAACTTGTTAAAATCAAAGAACATTTATAAAATGTCAAAAAGCTGACAAGGTGTACTATTGTCTACATCCCTACAGATTTGATTAAGACTAATGTCTAAGTATGAAGTACTATAATATGTAGTTGTACTTTATTTCCCAGTATTTCCCGGGAAATACCAGTAATTCCCGGGAATTACCAGTATTTCCCACCGTCCTGGGAAATATGAGTATTTCCCGCTTTTTTGCCAACCCTGACATACAGCTGTAGCTTTGTGAAGAAAATTTTGGTTAGACCATATATACCTATCATGCAAGTAAATAATATTTAAAAAAAACTTGCAATTTATGGCGCATGAAATATACGCTAGTTTTATAAAGATTGACATACATGTAATGTACCACATTCTGTGAAAAATAATCTATTATAAATTCTTCATTAAGTTTACTCATACATGTTTTATGCTTATTACACATAGTATTGTTTTTAAAACATGTAATTTATAAGAAAATAAGCAAAAACCCTTGCTTAATTTATTTGCAAAAAAAAAAACACAGTAGAATTGATAAAAAATGGTATACCAGAAGCTAATACCAGTACATGTACTTTGACGCTGTTCGGTGGGTAATATTCATTTGTAATTTACGAATTGAAATATTGACTGTTGCACTACAAGTACGGTAATAAACTCTCTCTCTCTCTCTTTCAAACTCTCTCTCTCTCAATTTGATAAGTATTTATACCTATGAAAATTTTTTAATATTATATTATGACTTGATATGCAAATTTTTGATCTTGTACTGCCTAAATGTTATGTCATGTATTGGGATATGTCATACCTATTACACTGCATGGTCAGTGTATTTTTTCCAGAAAAGGTCAGGTAAAGATGTTTTACTATGGAGAACCCTGTAAATCTGTGTTTACTAAAGGAAATTGGAAATGGTGGGTTCACTTAAATGGCCATATTTTTATTAAACCTCAATGGAATTGGCAATATGTGGTATTCTTTTCCTCAGAATTGCATTAGCTTTCTTAGTCTTTTCATAAAAATGTTAGTGTACTAAGTTAAAGGTACAAGGAACAGTTTCGGATAAAGTACCGTCAATATTTTTGTAAAATTGAGAGTGACTGTACTTGAAGGTTTATCATTGTTGCGTAGATTCATGAAATGAATTTTAATGATTATCAATAGTTAGAGGGATGTCTCTTGTTGGAATTGGTAAGCAATATTAAGGCCCCTGATTTTAAGTACATGAGAAGCAGAAATAAATTGTGAAACTTGCGGCTATGACAGATATGTTGACTTTACAGTGAAATTGAAGGTTACAAACGGGAGGTTATATAACATGAAATGTAGGTGGATGGGATATTATATGCCTATTTAGTATTTACTGGGTATGAGGACAATAGCAAGTTTATTGTCCCCAAAGACAGCAACTATTTAATGAGGCAAAGCCAAGGGAAATAGTTGCTGTGGAGTGGGACAATTTACTTGCTATTGTCCGAATAGTCAGTTAATTGGTATTTCATTATACAGAAGAAAACTTTATTTGTCAGCGATGCACAATTTCTTGATGATAAACAAATTAGAGTTAAATCAAACTTTGTATTTAATGATGCGATCTTATTAGGTCAGAGGTGTTCCGAGTTTAAGGTGATATGGGACACTTCCATGTTGTGACGTATTGTTTATCGAAATAAACAATAAAATAAAGTACAATTATATAAGTACATGTAGTTTCTTTTCAAAAATGGTCACATAACTCCTTAGCACAGTGGGTTAGAGGGTTACTAGGAACCTGTAAGTCATGAGTTCGAATCCCGCTGGGGTTTTTACAATTTTTACCTTTTCAAATATTTTTAAAAGCTATTTTTTGGTTAAATATTGTAAATATTGATGACTATTCACCATGGGCAGATAGCATGGATACTATTTTAAATTAGATAAAAAGGCATGTTTATGCGGGCGCCTTCTAGTGATCAATTTGTCCGTCTGTCCATCCGAGATGGCTTGACAGGAGCATAGCTTCTCTCCCCTTGGCCCAATCTGGCTCATACCTCATCCACAGGGTTCCTTTGGTTGAAGGATGTGCAGTGACCTTGAACCATGTTTTTAGGTATAAGGTTAAGGTCATAGCAGAATTATATATATAAAATCCTTGTCTGGGGCATATCTTTTTTCCCTTTGGTCCAATCTGGCTAATACTCACAGAGTGTCTCTATGGTTAAACGATGTGCAGTGACCTTGCATGAAATTTCTAGGTAAAGGATGAAGATCATATCGGATCATGCAAAAATCCTTTTTTGAGAGCATATATAATTTCTACTAACCCTTATTTGGCTCAGACTTCACATAAGCAGAGCGTTTGAGTAAAGGGTGAAAGGGTGTGTAGTGACCTTGAACCTATTTTCAGTGAAAAGAAACTGTGAAGGTCATAGCAGAATTATATTTTTAAAAATCCTTGTCCGGAGTATATCTTCTCTCCCTTTGCTCCATTCAGCCTCATACTTCACCCACATGATGCCTTTGATCAAAATATATGCAATGACCTCGAATGATATTTGTAGATGAAGAGTCAAGGTCATATCAGATCACACAAAAATCCATATTTTAAGAGCATAGATATACTCTCCTTTTAGCCCCAATTTGGCTAATATTTTACCTTTACAGAGTTTATTGGTTAATGGCGTGCAGTGACCTTGAACCAAGTCTGTCAATGTGAAGGCAGGGCTCGACATTAACGCTTGTCCGCTTGTCCGGTACCAGTTAAAAAAATATGCGGACAAGTGAATATTGCTGGCCACTTGTCCGACTGGACAAGTGCATTTTTTATAGTAAGAAGTCTCCAACATTTAAAAAAGAAAAGAAAGTTTTGTGATAAGTTTATCTGTAGTCTCGTTATAAGTTTATCGATTAGTTATTTTGAATTTCGATCCCGACATCAAATTGCAATGCAATTGAGTTACTCTTGATCGGGATTGAAGTTCACTAATTTCAAACAACTTTCAAGGTGTGGATCTTAGTTCTTACAAAGTACCAAACACATATGTTAAGAAAAAGAAAGGAAGAAAAGGTAGCAAAGATAAAGGATTATGGAAAGAAATGTAACTTATTTTAGGTTTCATTCATCATTGATAGACTATGATGGCATTCCATGTTTAGTTTAAAAAACAGCTGAGAAATCAATATAACAGTTACATGTATTTTTAAACCTGATGCTAAATTTAAGATGTCTTGTAATTTGCCATGACAAAGCTACAGCTGACAAATCATGTTTAATGTTATATAGAACAAATACATGTACATAATTATAGGAAAGACACTTTAAGTTTCCATTTAAAAAGTCAGGTTATTAATTATAGCTAGAGTATTAATCAATAAATGATTTTATTTTAGTAATAGAGTACTGTAGTTCTCAAGTTGACAATATTTGATCTTTAATATTGAAAATTTTTCGGACAAGTGAAGTTGAAGTTCGGACAAGTAAATGTTTTGGTCACTTGTCCGAATGGACAAGTAGGAAAAAAAGTTAATGTAGAGCCCTGGAAGGTCATAGCAGATCTTTTTAAAATTAGTTTTAGACAGTAGATTATTTTCCAAATATGCTTAATCTTGGTCAGATTGAACAAAAATGCATGTATGTTAGGAGGAATGAAATTGAATTAAAAGTTCTATGCCAGCTGGAAAAATTTCAAGTTATAGCTCAAGGTCAAAGCAGAATTCTCTGAAATGACATAAGCGGGGCCCTTTAAAATGTTCACCATTTCAATGTTGTCTGGTTCATAGTAATTTTACATAGAAAATATTCACAGAGGTACAGTAAAGTAAACTTAACATCGATAAGTTTCTGACAATTAATGACGCAACGAGCACACAGTACGAAAGGTCAACCCTTTAAAAAGCAGTGAAGAGAAAAAGTTGCTCAGAATTATGTTTTAAACAAAATTGATTTTTTACGTAAATTTTAATTTTGCATTCTGGGTTAAGAAAAAAGATGTTAGTTCAAGGTAAAGTAAACTTGTACCTAAAATGAAGTCAAATTTGTTAAGTCGTACTTAAACACATTGGTTTTTTTTGTTAAGTCGTTCTTGAAATGGTTAAGGGTTTTTGGTTAAGTCGTACTTAAAAACATTCGGATTATGTTAAGTTGTACCAAGAATCATTCGATTTTTTTTTATCTTTTTGTACTTAGGTTTCTTTGTTACTAGATAAAGAACTCTGCTACTTAGACGTACTTCTAGCGTTGCTTTCGACATTAGCGGAAAACCCACTCGTTGCTTTGCAACGAGCTTTGCTCTAGTTAGGGTCTTCCGTCTTCAGCGGAAGACCCTTCTATTATTCTTCGGTTTCTTTTTCACTTTTCTTCTTATTATTATTATTATTATTAGGGTCTTCCGTTTCCGACGGAAGACCCTCTTGTTATTCTATTGTTTCTTTTCCTTATTATTATTTTATTTTTTATTTTTTTTCTGGCTTTTTTCGAACGCTATTTCTCGTGAACTACATGACCGATTTGCATGAAATTTACAGGACACATTAAGCATCAAATATACTTGATATTATAAAATTTCTGGCTTATGACGTCACTTCCGGTTCGAGATTTTGAGGATTTAGTGAATTTTTAAGGACCATTTTGTCCACGTAACTTCTCAAAAACTACTTGCGATAGAAACGTGAAACTTACAGGGATAGTAGATGAATGTCTGTAGATGATCCTATTTATTTGATATTTTGAAAAATGCGCAAGGCGGCGAAGCTCGCCCGAGCTCAAAAATAGGAACCAATTTTTTCCACGAACTTTTCGCACATTTTCGGCCCTAGCTTATAATGTGTAAATATTTTGTTAAGACATGTAATGCAAAAGTTGTTCAGATTAACTAGGACTTTCGTTTGATTTCAAGAAAAAGGGGCTGGCCCCTCAAATAAGGGGCCAAAATGGCTCTTAAGTCTTTTTGCAATAACTCTTTACTGAAAAATAATTTGTTATCAATTATAGAACCAAAAATGTTCATTGTATATCTGTTTATTTATACAGTACCATGCCTAAGTCATATGTTACGTAATTAGGGGTTTCAAAGGGCCAGAAGTTCAAAACTTTGATCTTTAGTATCTAGAAAAGGAGAAATATTTTGATAAGCATTATAGAACAAAAAATGCTTAGAATAATGTTCTTAACAATATGCTACCTTAATAGGTTTTGTTGGTGGCCCCAGTAAGGATTTTAAGGGTCAGCCCCTAAAACACAATTGTTCAGATATCTTTAGAACGGTCAACAATTTCTGAACACTTGTTGAGCAAAATGTGTTTATATTTACAAGACCTTTTATTTGATATCAAGGAATAAGGGCTGGCCCTTCAAATAAGGGGCCAAGAGGGCTCTAAAGTCTTTTTATAATAACTCTTTACTGAAAAATAATTTGTTATCAATTATAGAACCAAACATGTTCATTGTACATATGTTTATCTATACGGTACCATACCTAAGACATATGATACGTTATTAGGGGTTTCAAGGGGCCAGATGTCTAAAAATTTGGTCATTAATATCTAGAAAAGGAGAAATATTTTGAAAAGCCTTGTAGAAGAAAAGTTGCTCAAAATAATGTTCTTAACGATATGGGATCTAGAAATATTTTTTTGGTGGCCCTGGTAAGGAGTTTAAGGGTCGGCCCCTAAAACACAGTTGTTAGGATATCTCTAGAACGGTTAACAATTCGTGAATACTTGTGTTACAAAATATGTTTATATTTACAAGACCTTTCATTTGATATCAAGAAAAAGGGGCCAGCCCCTCAAATAAGGGGCCAAAAGGGCTACAAATTCTTTTCATAATAACTTATTTTTAAGCGATAATTAGTAATTAATCACAAAGGCAGAAAATAAGAGCTTATTATTCATAATTCAAAACTGAAATCCGTTTAAAAATCGGACGATGCAATACAGAGATAAAGAGTTTTAAAAATTGATTTTTCCGGAAATTTTGATTCCACATTCTTGGTTAATAAAATAGTTTTATGTTCAGAGTTAAATTAACTCGTACTTAAAATTAATCGATAATTGTAAAATCGTACTCTTACAGATTCGGATTTATATTTGCTATGTCGTTCTTGAAATTGATAAGGTTTGTTAATTCGTACTTGGTATCATTCGGATTTTGTTAACTCGTGCCAAGAATAATTCGATTTTTTTGGTCTTAGTTTCTTATGTTTGTTAGTTTAAGAACCCTGCTTCTTACAGGAACTTCTAGCTTTACTTCCGACATTACCGGAAGACCCACTCGTTGCTTTGCAACGAGCTTTGCTCTAGTTATTATTATTATTCTTTTTTTGTCTTACAAATTTTGTGCAGGCGATTTCTCAGAGATGGGACGATCGATTTCTCTCAAATTTTCAGGACTAAAGCCTCGTTATCTGAAATTTATACCGCTGAAACAAATTTTGAAAATTCACTTCCGGTCGGAAGTTATCGTCAATAAACGATTTTAAAAAGTCAATTTTGTCGCTCAGGTTTTTCAAAAACGAGCAAAGATAGAGAGCTGAGAATTTCAGAGATGATAGATCTATCGATTTCCTGGTGCACCTCGGTATAGAGAATGTCCGCCGTCACTTCCGGTCGTCACCGGAAGGAATTTTGAAAAATTGAATTTTTCGACTTTTTTATTTTTTAATATTTTTCTTTGAAATTTTCACACCTTATAGTGACCCTTTCACTGATTCAGAATATGTAATTTGTTTTAAAATCGATCGAGGCATTCTCGAGAAATTAAGCGTCAAAGTCCTGAAGCGAGAGTCCGAGTAGCTCAGTCGATATAGTCGTGGACATGGCCCAGGCGACCCGGGTTCAAGCCTCGAGTGCCGCAAATTTTTTTTTCATTTTTTTCGCTTAGATCAACGATTTTATATTTGAATTCATAAGTTTAATCTAATCTATTCAAAAATCGGACGGAAGACCCACTCGTTGCTCGCAACGAGATCGAATCTAGTTAGGGTCTTCCGTCTTCAGCGGAAGACCCTTCTATTATTCTTCGGTTTCTTTTTCACTTTTCTTATTATTATTATTATTATTATTATTATTCTTTTTTTGTCTTACAAATTTTGTGCAGGCGATTTCTCAGAGATGGGACGATCGATTTCTCTCAAATTTTCAGGACTAAAGCCTCGTTATCTGAAATTTATACCGCTGAAACAGATTTTGAAAATTCACTTCCGGTCGGAAGTTATCGTCCGTTTACGATTTTAAAAAGTCAATTTTGTCGCTCAGATTTTTCAAAAACGAGCAAAGATAGAGAGCTGAGAATTTCAGAGATGATAGATCTATCGATTTCCTGGTGCACCTCGGTATAGAGAATGTCCGCCGTCACTTCCGGTCGTCACCGGAAGGAAATTTGAAAAATTTAATTTTTCGACTTTTTTATTTTTTAATATTTTTCTTTGAAATTTTTACACCTTATAGTGACCCTTTCACTGATTCAGAATATGTAATTTGTTTTAAAATCGATCGAGGCATTCTCGAGAAATTAAGCGTCAAAGTCCTGAAGCGAGAGTCCGAGTAGCTCAGTCGATATAGTCGTGGACATGGCCCAGGCTACCCGGGTTCAAGCCTCGAGTGCCGCAAATTTTTTTTTCATTTTTTTCGCTTAGATCAACGATTTTATATTTGAATTCGTAAGTTTAATCTAATCTATTCAAAAATCGGACGGAAGACCCACTCGTTGCTCGCAACGAGATCGAATCTAGTTATTATTATTATTCTTTTTTTGTCTTACAAATTTTGTGCAGGCGATTTCTCAGAGATGGGACAATCGATTTCTCTCAAATTTTCAGGACTAAAGCCTCGTTATCTGAAATTTATACCGCTGAAACAGATTTTGAAAATTCACTTCCGGTCGGAAGTTATCGTCCGTTTACGATTTTAAAAAGTCAATTTTGTCTCTCAGGTTTTTCAAAAACGAGCAAAGATAGAGAGCTGAGAATTTCAGAGATGATAGATCTATCGGTTTCCTGGTGCACCTCGGTATAGAGAATGTCCTCCGTCACGTCCGGTCGTCACTGGAAGAAATTTTGAAAAATTGAATTTTTCGACTTTTTTATTTTTTAATATTTTTCTTTGAAATTTTTACACCTTATAGTGACGCTTTTACTGATTAAGAATATGTAATTAGTTTTAAAATCGATCGAGGCATTCTCGAGAAATTAAGCGTCAAAGTCCTGAAGCGAGAGTCCGAGTAGCTCAGTCGTTATAGTCGTGGACATGGCCCAGGCGACCCGGGTTCAAGCCTCGAGTGCCGCAAAATTTTTTTCTCTTTTTTTCGCTTAGATCTATGATTTTATCTTTGAATTGATAAGTTTAATCCTATCTATTCAAAAATTGGACGGAAGACCCACTCGTTGCTCGCAACGAGATCGAATCTAGTTATTATTCTTTTTTTATCTTACAAATTTTGTGCAGGCGATTTCTCAGAGATGGGACGATCAGTCCTCAAATTTTAAGGACTGAAGCTTCGTTTTATGAAATTTATACCGCTGAAACAGATTTTGAAAATTCACTTCCGGTCGGAAGTTATCGTCCGTTTACGATTTTAAAAAGTCAATTTTGTCTCTCAGGTTTTTCAAAAATGAGCAAAGATAGAGAGCTGAGAATTTCAGAGATGATAGATCTATCGATTTCCTGGTGCACCTCGGTATAGAGAACGTCCGCCGTCACTTCCGGTCGTCACCGGAAGGAAATTTGAAAAATTGAATTTTTCGACTTTTTTATTTTTTAATATTTTTCTTTAAAATTTTTACACCTTATAGTGACCCTTTTATTGATTAAGAATATGTAATTAGTTTTAAAATCGATCAAGGCATTCTCGAGAAATTAAGCGTCAAAGTTCTGAAGCGGAGTCCGAGTAGCTCAGTCGTTATAGTCGTGGACATGGCCCAGGCGACCCGGGTTCAAGCCTCGAGTGCCGCAAATTTTTTTTCTCTTTTTTTCGCTTAGATCTACGATTTTATCTATGTTTTCGTTCGGTTTCTTTTTCCCTATTATTAAGGTCTTCCGTTTCCAACGGAAGCCCTTATTGTTATTCTTCGGTTTCTTTTTCCCTATTATTATTATTATTTTAATTTTTTTTCTTACAAATTTTGTGCACGCGATTTCTCAGAAACGGCTCGACCGATTTTCATGAAACTTTCAGATCTGATAGATAATGATCTAAACCTTATAGGTTTTTTATCATATTGATGACGTCACTTCCGTTTTTGAGAATTTGACGTTTTAGCGATTTTCAGAGGGGTGGCTTGTCCCTCTAAGTTCTCCTAAACTATGAAAGATATTGAGTTCAAACTTTCAGGGATAGTAGACGAAAGATTGTAGATTTGCAATTTTATTTTCATTTTCATCTGACTTAAAAGGCCCCGAAGCTCGCCTGGACCCGAAAATTGAGATGGAAAAAACGTCGTAATTTTTCGTGGTTTGTTTTAATTATCTCTTTTCTGAAAAATATTTTGTTAAGACATGTAATGTAAAAATAGTTTCTATTTACAAGACCTTTCTTTTAAAATCAAGAAAAAGGGGCTGGCCCCTTCAATTAGGGAACAAAAGGGCTCGAGAGTCTTAAATCTGTAGCCCTTTACTGAACGATATTTTGTGAAATGTTATAGAAGCAAATATGTTCATCTTACTGTTATGTATCTAAGCAATGTAATGATTTTTCCATGTATTACGTAATTAAGGGTTTTTAGGGGCCGAAAGTCCAAAATTTCGATCACCCATATCTCGGAAAGGAAAAATATTTTGAAATGCAGAATAGAAGAAAAATTGTTCAAAATGATGTTTTTAACAATATGCAATCTTCAAAATTTCGTTAAAGGGCCCCTATAAGGAGATAAGGGATCGGCCCCTAAAACCTTCTTTCTCATATATCTCCAGAACGGTAACAGATTTCTAAACACTTGTTGAACAAAATGTGTTTAGAATTAAGTGACCTTTTATTTGATATCAAGAAAAAGGGGCTGGCCCCTCAAATTAGGGGACCAAAGGGCTCTAAAGTCTTTAATCTGTAGCCCTTTACTGTAACATATTATGTGAAAGGTTATAGAAGCAAATATGTTTATCTCACAGTTATGTATCCAAGCAATGTAATGATTTTATTATGTGTTACGTAATGAAGGGTTTTTAGGGGCCAAAAGTCCAAAATTTCTGTCCCTCATATCTCAGAAAGGAAAAATATTTTGTAATGCAATACAGAAAAAAAGTTGTTTAAATTAATGTTTTAAACAAAATGCAACCTTCAAAATTTCGTTAAACGGCCCCTAAAAGGAGTTAAGGGACCGGCCCCTTAAACCTTCTTTCTCATATATCTCCAAAACGGTAACGATATTTTAAACACTTGTTGAACAAAATTTGTGTAGAATTATATGACCTTTTATTTAATACCAAGAAAAAGGGGCTGGCCCCTTAAATTAGGGGACCAAAGGCCTCTAAAGTCTTTAATCTGTTGCCCTTTACTGAGAGATATTTTGTGAAATGATGTAGAAGCAAATGTGTTTATTTTTCTTTTTTTTCTTACAAATTTTGTGCACGCGATTTCTCAGAAACGACCCGACCGATTTTCATGAAACTTTCAGGTATAATAGATAGTGATCGGAAACTTATAGGTTTTATATTATATTGATGACGTCACTTCCGTTTTTGAGATATTGACGTTTTAGCGTTTTTTTAGAGGGGTGGCTTGTTACTCTAACTTCTCCTAAACTATAAAAGATATTGAGTTCAAACTTTCAGGGATAGTAGACAAAAGATTGTAGATTTGCAATTTTACTTTCATTTTGATCTGGCTTGAAAGGCGCCGAAGCTCGCCTGGACCTGAAAAT